>CM044967.1:1006195-1187536 GCA_024516035.1 Bactericera cockerelli
CAATACACTGGGGCTGGATAACTTGCGGCGAGCGGGCACACGGATGCAACAAGTGGCCCGCGTAATATTTCTTTTTTCTAAGCAACACGTGTAAAACTGATGAAAATTCTGAAAAGAGTTTATCAATTTTTTGCCAGCTACAAAATAGCGGACACTAGAACGATAATTTTTATTGAAAGGATTACTTTTTTTACTTTATTACCTCACAAATTGCTGAAAGTTTTGGATGAGCTTGTGAAGAGACTGTAAAGAGAGAGAGAGATAGAGCATTGATTTGAGAAACGTTTTTTTCCACCATTAAACTTTCGAGTCCCTAGACATAAATCCAGGGGGATTTTAGGTCCTTAAGTGGAGATAACATATCTTGTGAAAAAAACAAAATAGATGATGGAACACCACCACTTTAAAGTATAATATCTAAATTGGCCGCATCAGTGCATCACTCACAATTCTCATAACGTTTGCCCGGCCCTGCTATAGACAAACTAAATCAGGATCGTTTTCAGATTACAGGTCTTTAAGGGCGGAATTAATAGACGTTTCTGTAATACCTCTGTGGCGCTAAGTCACGGATTGCGTACTGTGTAAGATAGGGAAAATCGACACTTACCAACGACTTAAGTTATTGATGTTGTCTATTAATTCCGCCCTAAACCTCTGAGGCCTCTTTCACACGGATACGGTTTCATTAGGCGTTGGCACCCTTCAAGACAGTGAAATGCTTTACGATAATATGACAAACGTTTTTGACATTTTCATGTCTTTGCTCTGGCACATAACCAAAATTATGTGACGAAATTGTGTAACGAAATTATGTAACGATATTATGTAACGAAATATCGAATTGTAAAGGGAGAGAAGTCTTCTAATATCGGATATCGATATTATGGTTTCGATATTATCGATATACCTAATATCGATATTTTCGTTTCGATATTGCAACCCTAAGAGAAGAGGGAAAGTGTGTGTCATGCGCACAATACGAAATTTGGTCAGTTGGGTTTTGGACCTTGAATAGTAAAGATGAAAATGTCGAAATGGTTGCAGACTCGTATGCAAGCGTTTTTTTTACTTTTTTTGATACGGCTTGAAATGAAAAGGCTTTAATTATTTAATTTTAATTATTAATGCTTATTTCACACTTACATGGTTCCTTCGTTCGGACTAAACAGAAAGAAATTTAAGTTTTTCACTCATATGTACTCATTTATTTATTTATTTATTCGCTGTTAACAGAAAGCGCTTGATTAGCTCAGTTTTACTCGCTTGCCATGCGGAAGGTCCCATTTTTGATCCTAAGAGCCAAGAAAGATTATGTCGGCTTAATTTTTCTTCTTTAGTTTTACATGCTTTTGAATAATAAAGGTAGCCATATTGTGTTATTACTTTGTTTACGTGACAGATTGGATGCATTACAATTTCTCCTTTACTTACTCTTACTCTTACTTACTCCTCCGTGCCTCACAAACCTGCTACCCACATTAACCTTACCCAGCCTGGATTGGGCCGGAATACCAGCATCACAAAGTTTTCAACTCTTTGGATGTTGCTTAACTTCGGTAATCCTACGAGAACCTGTGCAGTTAACGCGCCATCGACGCTGGCTAAAGTTTATGTGACAGTTTTGAGGCATTACGAGTTTTCCATTATTTATTCCGTCAAGCGTGACTTTTAACAACAGCTACGCTCTCTATGAGATATAAGCACTATCAATAGTGCGTTCAGATGCAGAACTCCCAGCTAGATAACTTACATATTGTGGTCTTGAAGTTGAACTTCTCACTATCTACTTTTTTATAAATTAAGTTCATATACCGGTTCCCGAAAACTTTATTATCAGGGATCGAGCGCAGCACTGAAAGACATTACCCCTTGTCTTTTAAAGATACCATCAATCAGGTGTATGCCGACCTTCGTGGCTCAGTGGTTAAAAGCATTGATTGCTGACCCGGAGGTTGCGGGTTCGAATCCCGGCCGGAACGGAAAATTCTGACCGAGTTGTTCCGTTTCTGAAATGGCATGGCTTTAAAGGTAAAGTACAGATGTTATAAACCTTGTAGTAAAATACATCTATAAAAATTTGTTTATAAAAAAAAGGTAAAGTAATTGTCGGGTCCTCCCTCATTATAAAATCGCACCTGCAAATAATCCCGTGCCTGGCTAACGGGAACCAACTTTCCAAAGTTTGGTTCTGCTGATAAGAGCTCGGATCCCTCCTCGAAGGCACGGGACGCTCAGAATCTTCCCGAATCTCATGTGAGTGTTTCCACAATATTGTACCTTTCTTTCTTTCAACGTGAGGCATTTTTCCCAATAAAAACCAGCGGCCCTCTCTGGCTATCGAACCCATCAAATTTGGTCCTTCGGGCCGGATCAATTTTTTTGGGGGAGTGATCTCAATTAAATTTAAATAAATAAAAAATCGCTGTTTGAGAGAGACTAATTAGTTATTAATTTTAATTTAAACTTCAACTTTTCAATATATTTTTTTTTACTTAATAGGTGGTACCTACAATTTTATTATGTAACAAAGACGTGCTTTGATTTTCCAATCTTGTTGTAAATTTTTCTTATTATTTAATTTCTTAATGCATTTGAGTAATTTCTTTGTATAATCATGAATAACTAAAAATAGTTTTGTCTCAAATAATAGTTCTCAATTTTGGCTTTTTATACTTTAATTATAATTCCTTTCTCTTTTGATCAATAATTATGTAACCATTATTATTTAACGTATAAGCTTTTCTAGTTGTCAATAATTATTGTGTAAAGAAAGCTCTGGTGATAAGTGTTATTTTTCAGTTTCATAGTTCATGGTGAACGGTTCTCGCAGACCCCACTGTATTTGGTGAGCTCTTTCCATTATTACTTTATTGTCCTTAAAAAAAAAAAAAAAAAAATTTCAAAGATTTTTCGTGTTTCCTTTTTTTATTTTAATTCAGGTGTACCTATTTTTTCATTTCATAATTTCATAACTATATTAATGCAATGTCGATTGAAGAACAAATAGCATATAAAATAACTTTGAGGGAAAGATATTTCCGGAGGTTACAAAATTGTTCTGACTGTATTGCGGGTGGGGAGGCTAAGAAAGCAGATTTTCTGGTTAGGATTAGAGATATTGATTCAACTTATGCGAAATATGAAAACGTTATAGATTCTGTCAATCAGTTGAATCTTAAGTTACCTGCTGGAAGCAAGGCAACTGACACATCTCAGTGGGCAAATGCCTTTGATGATTTATATTATAACATTAAGGCATATGAAGCTTCATTAAAAGAACACGATACTCCCGAACCTCCTAGCAATCCTCCGCCACCTCAGCCACCCCAGAGCAAGGTAAAACTGCCTGTTCTGTCTATTCCTTGCTTTGAAAGTGACCCCACGGCATTTCAAACGTGGAAATGCCTATATGACCAGCTCGTTCATTCCAATACTGATCTTAGTGATATAGAAAAATTCAGCTATTTAAAATCCTTTCTCAAAGGTTCAGCCTTAGCTTGTGTTGACCATGTGGCTTTTGTGTCAGCTAATTATCCTATAGCCTATAGAACTCTAGTAGAGAGGTTCTATAATAAAAGGCTTATAGCTGGTTCTCATTTGCATAAATTTTTAAATTTTCAACCTTTGAAAACTGAAAGTCTTGCAGGACTCCGATCATTCCTAGACATAATTAATATTTCTGTTGAGAGTCTTAAAGGTTTAAACCTCAGGAATCTTGGTGAATTTATCCTCTTGTATTTAGGTCTAAACCTGTTAGATCCGAACACTAGAAAATTATTTGAAACCGAGAATTTGTCAGTCGAGTTTCCTTCTTTTGATCAGTTGATTACCTTTATAAAAGGAAGGTGTTCTGTACTAGAAGTCACTTCAGTCCCAAGTTCTATGAATAATATCAGTGCGTCTAGTAAACCTACTTTCAAAAATTCTTTTGTAACACTGCAAGACTCGGTGAATAAGCAAAATTTCAGTTCTAATGTGCAAAGTTCTGGCAGAAACCAATGTCCGTTGTGTAATCAACCTTTTCATAAAATTTCAAGTTGTCCTAAATTTATAAAATGTGATTCTTCTAAGCGCTTTTCGATCATCAAAGATCAAAAGTTGTGCTTTTCGTGTTTTAGTGCTCATCACTCTTCTTCTGAGTGTACTTCTAGCTACAAGTGTCGTGTGTGTAACAGTACGAGGCACCATACTCTACTTCATCCTCCGGACTGTAAGAAGTCTACTTCTCACTTGGAGAACGTAGGTTCGACTTCCAGTTCTAATTCCAATGTTCTCAGTGGCGTAGCGCAAGCGCCGCATTCCGTTCTACTAGGCACCGCAACTGTTCAGATCCAGGACGCGGTTGGGCAGTGGCATGCTGCTAGGTGTATTATAGATCCAGGTTCTCAAATTTCCGCGGTATCTGAAAGTTTGGCTCAAAATCTTGGTTTATCTAGAAACAAGTGTGAGTTCCAAATTTCAGGTATTGGTTCTCAAACCTCTATTCGTGCTAAGGGTGAGGTACAATGTGTTGTATTACCTCACAATCAGGTGTGTTCAAATGAAGTAAAACCACTTCATATCCGTGCTGCTGTGCTACCAAAAATAGCTACAGATATTTCTCACAGTGTTCCAGCTGAAGTTTTGGCAAAATTCCGCCACTTAAAACTAGCTGATCCAAATTACTACTTCTCAGGTGTAGAGAAAGTAAGTAATTCAATTGACTTATTGTTAGGGGCAGAGTACTATGCTGATATTATGGTATCAAGCTTTCCTGTTATTCCTGGGTCCCCCTCAGCAATTCCTAGTTATTTCGGATGGTTACTTATGGGGAAAGTAAGCGATCCCAACTCTACTTCAAATACCAAGGTAACCTCTCTTTTCATTTCCTCGGTGAGTGATCTCCTGTCGGATCAAATTCAAAAATTTTGGGAGTTAGAGAATATCTCAGAGGTAAAACTCTCTGCTCCAGATGATTTATTCTGTGAAGAACATTTTCGTGAAACACATAAACGTGATATCTCAGGTAAATATATCGTGAGACTTCCATTTAAAGAAAATATAGAACCACAGCTAGAATCGAACCGGGCCATTGCTATCAAGAGATATCAAAATCTGCAGGTAAAGTTAGATAAAAATCCAAACATGAAAATTCAATATTCTGAAAATTTAAATTCCTATCTTGAGGCAGGGCACATGGCTCTAGCTGAGAACCCCTCACCTTTCTTGTTGGTTCATTTTGCAGTTTACAAGGAAAGTTCTAGTACTCCTTTACGAGTCGTCTATGATCCTGGTGTAGCGGTTTCCAAACAGCAATCGCTCGGTAGTTCCTTGATGGTAGGCCCTAAACTACAATCTAATATTAGTGACTTGCTAGTCCAGTTTCGGTTAAATGCAGTTGCACTTCTATGCGATGTCAAAGGCATGTATCGGTGTATTTGGTTAGCGCAAGAAGATTGCAAGTATCAGCATATTCTTTGGCAAGATGATATAGGGACCATGCAGGAATACGAACTAAAAACCGTTACTTTTGGGTTACCTCCTAGCCCTTTTCTTGCTCAACGAGTCATTAAACAACTTGTGCAGGATGAAGGTAGTGAGTTCCCTGGTGCCGCAGAAGTTCTGAACACTTCAGTGTACGTAGACGACGTAGTTAGTGGAAGTAATTCTATTCCAGCGGCGTGTGCTTTAAAAGAAGAGTTAATCTCTTTAATGTCCAAAGGCGGATTCCATTTACGTAAATGGGCATCCTCCCACCCAGAGGTATTAGCAGACTTACCTGCTGATATGTGTGAAAATATTCATTTATTGGGTGACACTGACGCACTCAAAGTGTTGGGTGTACAGTGGTCACCAAAGAGTGATTCCTTTTTTTTTCGTGTAAATCCAGGTAATATTTCCAATTTAACAAAGCGCAAAATATTAAGCGTTATTGCTTCCGTGTATGATCCAAACGGATTTATAAGTCCTGTTACTGTATGGCTTAAAATATTTATGCAACAAATTTGGTTGAATAAAGACATGTCTTGGGATACAGTGCTTCCTAATCATTTACAGGAAAAGTGGAAAACTTTCATACTGGAAATTTCTCTAATTGAAAATATTCATATTCCAAGGTATGTACTTGGGGACAATGTAAGTTCAATCGATCTCATCGGATTTGCAGATGGATCTTCCGTAGCGTACAGTGCAGTGGTCTATCTTCGTGTCATGAGCTTGGAAGGTAATGTCCAAACTCATCTTATTCGCGCTAAAACTAAAGTTTCTCCTTTAAAACAATTAACCATTAATAAAATTGAACTTTGTGCTGCTTTATTATTGGCCCGAGTAATAAAGTCTCTTTCCTTTCTTACAGACAAGTTAAAGATTAATAATATCTACTTGTTTTCTGACAGTACTACTGTCCTTTCATGGTTGACTGTGCAACCTTATCTATTGAAAACGTTTGTGGCTAACAGGGTTGTGGAAATCCTGGAGTTAACTAAACGTATTTCTTGGCGTCATGTCGCCTCGCAGGATAACAGCGCAGATCCAGCTAGTCGTGGTCTACTTCCGAGTGAATTAATTAATAATAACTTGTGGTTTCGAGGTCCTAGTTTTCTTAATAAGGAAATTAAGGAATGGCCTCAACGTGCGGCACTGCCTCAGGCAGATATTCCTGAATTAAAGCAAAAAGAGGTTCAAGTTAGTTTGACAAGTCAAGTTCATTCAAGTAGTACGCTTTCAATTATTGAACGCTTTTCTTCCTTAAGTAAGCTTCAACGAGTGATGGCTTACATTCAACGTTTTATTCATAATACCAGGTTTCCTCATGTAAAGCGGAGTGGTCCTCTGACTTTACAAGAAGAACAAAGTTCACTGGAGCTATGTGTGAAAGCTTCGCAGCAGTTCCATATGGGCGAAACTTTAGATGCTGTTAGGAAAGGAAACCAATGTTCTACAAATATCCGTTCATTATCTCCATTCATTAATAAATCTGGACTACTCGCGGTAGGTGGTCGTTTATCCTTGGCTCCCTTACCGGAGAGTATGAAACACCCTGTATTGATACCTAAGAAATCGTACTTGGCGTTATTACTTGTGAGGTACTATCATATGATAACTATTCATGGTGGACCTAGATTAGTCCAATCACTTATTCAGCGTCAGTTCTGGATCATAGGTGCTCGATCTCTTATCAGAAATGAGCTGAAGAAATGTGTCTCGTGTGTTCGGTTTATGGCAAAACCTACTCAGCCTTATATGGCTGATTTACCTGCTAGTCGTTTTGAACAAGGAAGACCTTTTGTAAATGTGGCAATAGATTTCGGAGGTCCTTTCCCTTTCAAAACTGGTCCTAGAAGAAATTCACCAGTTGACAAATGTTGGCTCGCTTTATTCGTGTGTCTGGCTTCGAAAGCGGTTCATCTTGAAGTCGTAAGTTCGCTCTCTTCAAATACCTTTTTGGCAACACTTGATCGTTTTATCGCGAGGCGATCTCTTCCTTCTAAAATATTTTGTGATAATGCAACTAACTTCCGAGGTGCTTCAACTCAGTTGCACGAACTTCATAAATTTATTATTTCAAATAAAGACGAGATTATCCGACATTTGCAACCCAAGTGTATTCAATGGCACTTCAGCCCACCTGGGGCTCCCAATTTCAATGGCTTAGCTGAAGCCGGTATTAAGTCCGTCAAAGGTCATTTGCGACACGTGTTAGGTGATCAACCCCTCTCCTTTGAAGAATATGCCACACTGTTTGCTAAAATAGAAGCTATTCTCAATTCCAGACCGTTGTGTTCGGTACAAGACAGTCCAAATGACGGCGTTGACTTTTTATCTCCTGGACATTTCCTGGTAGGATCCCCCCTCTTGGCACGTCCTGAACTAGAGGTTCAGGATAAAGTCTTCACTCCTGCCAGAAGGTGGCAGTTAATTTCTCATTTCACTCAGTGTTTCTGGAGACGATGGTCTTCAGATTACTTAAATTCCTTAAATCAAAGGTCAAAATGGACAAAAATGAGTGAAAATATTAATGTTGGTGATGTGGTTTTAGTACTATGTCCCAACATTAATCCTCAAAATTGGCCCCTTGGCCGAGTGTCTGAGCTCTTACCAGGTAAGGACGCTCAGATTAGGGTGGTTAAGGTAAAAACCCAAAGTGGTGAAATGGTCCGATCTGTTTCTAAATTGGTCGTCCTTCCCACCTCATCCTAATCCTGTTCTTAATTTATTACCTCATATTTTGTAGATATTTTCAATATTCATTAATTTTTTCTTTCATAAAGGTCGAATTTTCATTTTTTTCTTTCTTTCATAAAGGTCTAATTTTTTATTTTTATTTTTTTTTTGTTGGGTGAAAAATAAAATTGGTTCTTGATAAGATAATGTTGGTTTTTTATTTCAATTTTACTTTAGGTATCTTATCATGAGCTTTCTTTGATACTTTCTTTTAATAATTTTAATTTATTTTTTAAATGGTGTTAATATTACTTTTTTCAATTCTTTCATATTGTGTTGTGCCTTATTAATAAGGAAGGACCCTTCTTGTGTTTTTTATCTCTCAAACCGCGTTTTTTCGCTGGGGGGGTGTATGTCGGGTCCTCCCTCATTATAAAATCGCACCTGCAAATAATCCCGTGCCTGGCTAACGGGAACCAACTTTCCAAAGTTTGGTTCTGCTGATAAGAGCTCGGATCCCTCCTCGAAGGCACGGGACGCTCAGAATCTTCCCGAATCTCATGTGAGTGTTTCCACAATATTGTACCTTTCTTTCTTTCAACGTGAGGCATTTTTCCCAATAAAAACCAGCGGCCCTCTCTGGCTATCGAACCCATCAGTAATGCTGCGTTCGATCCCTGAAGTAATGCAAAAGCGGTTCCGGGGCACAACATCTACCTTTAAAAAAAAATCAGGTGTAAGGTGTCACACCTGCGACATGGATCTGGGAAAGCTGCTATCTTCAAGTTTGGACGTCTAAATCCTTTTGCATTTTTTTTTTTTTTTTTTTTAACTTTCAAGAGTAACTTATAGGTACTAGCTGTTTGCCCAAACTTTTCAATGGGACTCTGGTGCACATAATACAAAAATACAACGAGACTCTGAGATCGCGAAATTTTCTTTCTTAGAAAAAGTTAAAATGTAGAATCATAATCTAAATCGTGGTATTACCATTACTCAAACTCGTAATAATTGCCATACTTGGTACTGTAACCACCGACCTACAGGTTACAAGTTCCCCGCCTCATCGATCCAGCTACTGAGTTTGGTTCTTTTACTTAAGAAAATTGAAAGAGAACCTCAGTAGCTTCTAGATGAGGCGATGGACTCCTAACCGGAGGTCGGTGGATCGAGTCCTAAGTTCAGCAAAGTTTTAGTCAGCAAAGCAAATCACATGCGTGATGTCACAACTACTCAAACTCGCATTTCTATATCTACGCTGAAACCGAGGCTTGAACCACCGACATTCAGGTTTCAAGTCCGGCGCCTCATCGATTAAGCTACTGAGGTCGGTTGCAAAGATTTAGATAGGCGAGTTTCAGTACCTAATTGTGCTATCGTATCGTGATTAACACAAAAATGATGAAAAAAAAGAAAAAAATTGAAAGAGAAACAAAAGTTGTCGAGCTTGTTGCAAACACCCTCTTTTCACGCTGAGCTGTGGATAGCGGATCATTCGGTTTTTCTAAAAATAAAACAAACTTTAGCATCACAAAAATCGACCGTTTCATATCAGCATCCTTTAGCAAACGGTACTATTTTTTTTTTTTTTTTTTTTTTTTTTTTTGTAGTAAAATTCAAAGTTAACTGCGCTAACTACCTACTCGGCTACTTGTGTTATTACAGTTATCATATTAACCCAGATAACGCGGTGAAATTTTTTGTTTTATTTTTTGGAGTGATATAAATTGAGTCCTGAATCAAAATAAGTGCTGTCAACTTATCACTCGGACTCAAAACAAAGAGCTTAAGGTGTCGCCAACTAACCTCAACAAGCTGAATTAATTAGAAAAATCCACCACGTAGTACCTTTCACCAGATGGGGCTGACGTCCTTCCAGAGGGACGTCCCTCTGGAAGGACGTCAGCCCCATCTGGGTTAATATGTGTGTTAATCACTTTCGTGATGTCTCAAACTCGCTTAACAAATTATTTGTTGAACTTGTGACTTAAACCATCGACCTCCAGGTTACTAGTCCGCCGCTCTATCGATCAAGCTACTGAGGTCGGCTACTGGTGTTACTAAATTTAAAATGGAGAGCATTACGAGATGAGACCCTCACAATCTGGAAGGTAATTTGGTCGACGAAGACCAATGTTGACAATAAATCAGTAGGTAAATGTTTTTCCTCACATAGTAAAGTTTGAATTTCAACAACATCGGGATTTTCCTTAGCAAACAGAATTCAATACGATACAATACAATACTTTGTTTATCCTGTAGGAATGAGACTTGAGAGTCTCTCTACACTCTCAGTCTTAACAAAGTCTCTTTTCATATTAATTATTTGTACTGCACATTATGTCTTTTTATATCTAACTAGCCGTTTGCCCGTGCTTTGCAACGGGACTAAATTTCAAATTTACTAAGGCATGGCCGTACTACTGGACAGCAATGCCTTTTTGAACTTTTTATAATTTTTCTGGACAAAGCGATAATGGTTTTGGGGGGGTCAATTCTGAGACATTTTTCGCTATCTCTTACCGTTTTGGCTAAACAACTCCGGACAAACAAACAAACATAGGTAGGTAGGTATGTAGGTAGGTAGGTAGTCCTTTTTTCTGTTTTATATATAGAGATAAAGTATTCAATAATAATAATAATTTATTGGTGCGAAATACAATGAATCACAGATACACTGAAGTCAAAGAAACGGAAGCATATGAAACGCCTTCAATAATAATGGGTTTTCCTATCGCGATTGTCGGAAATGACCGAGACCAACCGAATAGAAACGTATAGGTGTGAAACAGACCATCGTACTTCACTCTTGCCACAAATGGCCGAATGAAACCAGATAGGTGTGAAACGGGCCTAAGGACGCTGTTATACGGCGGCTTTCAATTGCGACGTAGGTCGCTATGTCATGACATGAGCCAGTGCATTTTAAGTCCGTGAATTATAATTTGAAATTACACTGTGGCCAACTTTAATTCTGTTAGCATTTAGTCCGACAAAAAAAGGTTTTTGGTTCAAAAATGAAGGGTCCAAGACAATTTTCTCTTAAAGTTCGACAGTATACAATGTATTGTAATATCACTGCAGATTAGGAATTTCGAGCGCTATAAAGCCCTCGAGGGCTTCATAGCGATCGCTATTACAGAAATAGTGGGAGGAAAACTAGAAATTCCAGTACCATAAGGTATCATTATTATCTGACATGGTTGTCGGGGCTTTCAGAGAAATCCCTATAATTAACAATGCGACTTAATTAGATTTCTTTTGTGACCAGTTGATTCTATTTGGTTTTAACGTTCTGATTCGAGATAGTCAGGCCGAGGGTTTTACCCTCCATTTTTGGGTAACTGTACCAGCTACCCACGTAAATCTCATTCAGCCTGAGGCCTCACATTTTTGGAGGGAACAGAATTTTCTGTTAGATTTGCCTGCCCCAACCAGGGATCGAATTCAGGATTAGTTTTCAGCAATTTAGCCCGTTTAAGAGTAGATGGATATTTTATTTTGACCATAAAGTATAAGGGATGACCAAAGAATAAGTTTTGTTTACAAATTATGTGGTCGGACATGGGCATAGTTGACTGAACGTTGGCAAATTCACGAAGAAATAGGTAATGTAGACCCTTAATATCGGCCATCTTTGTTAGTTTTAGCAAATCAGAGGATTTCAGAGGAAATAATAACAATAATAATACTCTTTAGTGGAAAGTAACCAACAGGCGAGGTTAATGCTCAAAGCATTTTCTACCACCTAACCCTCAGAGTCTTATTATTATGTGGGGACAAACTCAAATTAATGAGGAAAAATTCATGCACTGGGTGGGATTCGACCCAACGATGTCCATTATTTTCTCCCTAAATTTTCTTCTTACATGCTTTTAAAGGTAACCACATTGGATAGTCTGTTAGGGGACAGATTTATTACCCATGAGATATACCTAAGTCATGACGTCTCCAATTTTTATCCATCCATTGGCAAATTTACACTCTTTATTTTTTTGGTTATCGCCTCAACATAAGGCAGGTATGCAGAGACGTTTTTTTTTTTTTTATCCCTATAGGGTACGGTGGTCCCGAGTTTGCTATAGGGAAAACTTCGACCTTGACAATTATTTCAATCTCTTCTTTCAAGAGATATTGCGCATGCGCACAGACGCTTCAAACAAACGTCTCTGCATAACAAAATCAGCTGAAGGGACAAGGGACAGTGAGGACTCTGCATACCAACCATAGAGAATGAAAGAAATTTGGCAACAGTGACGCCATCCTTCACGGACTCTATTCCGTGGGTTCAACCCAAGGATAACAGCTGATCACATAATCACAGTATTTGAAATTAATAAAATAGTAACGAAATATTATTGTACATGTATACAGCTCTATCTAGTCTTGAATTGATAAGTAATAATCATACCTTATCTAAGTTATAAATTAAATAAATAATTGTCCCCAGCTTCTGTGGACTGTTCACTGTAGATTAGCAGAAACTTCTTTGCTCTTTGTTCATTGCTTGAACTTGAACTTGAAGAATTCTGTTGTAAGCTCTAACTTTTGTGCTCTCATATAAATGGACAGCAAAATGTTGTATGTGGATTATGCTGAATCTAATGGAATAGTAAGTAAGATTTAATATATTTATGTGTGTATTTAACTTGTTAAACTTCACTCCCAATTGAAAAGAAGTGTGTGTTTCCCCACTATTCCTTGGGCATTATAACCCAGATAATTAGTTGGGTGGATAATGTGATTACATTAACCTCACCCAGCCCTAGTCTTGCCGGAATACCAGTAGAACATGGGTTGACAATTTATTTGAACATATCAATACAATATATCCACAAGTTTCAACTTTTTTGCATGTCTTACATAATATAATTTTCAAGGTTAGACCCCCATTTCCACTGGTAGATTTTATTGTTCTGCAATATAACTAACATAGTAGGATACCTACATATTGTGTGAATACTAACTTACCTAATAACTTATTGTGTATAACAAATAATATATTTCCTTCTAAACTGTTCTAACGTTCTTCAGCATACTTTCAATATTAATGTTGGTGTTTATTTGACAACTTGAATTCATTGCATGCCTCCTAACTTTTATCTGAGCCCCACAATTTTTAAACTGTTGATTTTTTCAGAAATGGTAACTGGTCCTTGATTCAGAAACCACTCTCACTCTCATAATTCCTATTCTAGTTTTCAACTGCACTCTGACTGGGTTATTTGAGTAAACAACACTTCTGATTGGGTTATTTCAACAACATTTGACTGTTGAAAGGAGATTGAGTGTGAGAGAGCTTTCTGGAATGATTTCCTGGTAATGAGAATTGTTGGAATTGCACCTTTAATAATAATAATCTATACTTAATAAAGAAAAATCTATGTGTCTCAAATGACGTGGATGTTTAAGAGACTTTAAACTAAAAGAAGGAGGAAAATCTAATCCCAGTTTGATTTTAGGAAAAACTGAGTGCTGTATCTTTAGAATGCCAATACTGAGGAAGCTGAAATGTTGTACCAAGTTTAGCTAGTAGTCCAGATGTTCAACCAAAGAGCCAAACTGTGGAATTTTCAATCTACAGTTGGAAACTATCATTCAGTATAAAATAATTTTGGTTTGCAACATTTTCAAAATTTTCTTGCAACAAAATAATTTTCATTGACTAGCCATACCTCTTGAAGCTATAGTTTGATTTCTTTGTTGTGAAGTGTGTGTTCGAATGCCCAACTGTGATTCAAACAGTCACCATGTGTGCCTAGGTACACATTCACCATGTGACTTCAGCCAAAAGCTATAAAATGCCAAAAAAACATCTCTTAACACCATATGAGAGGTCTATTCTATGTTTGTACACTGATCAACAACAAAAAAAATGGAGGCGAGCAAAAATATATTTATAGCATATTGTGCCACGTGATCAGTTACAGGGAATTGAAAAAAAAAAAAAAATGTGACCACGTGGCAAAACTCTCTACGTTTTAAATTTCTTGTCGTTTCTACATTTTAAATTGTAAACAAGAGAGATAAACAAGTTTGAAAAATATAAATTGTTGAAAATAAATGTAAAACTTGTGCTATTTTACGGTTTATCATAAACTTATATCAAAATTTTCTATCTTGGTATCCTTATTAGGTGATTATGGTTTTCTTTTAAAAATTCCTTATATATTTCTATTTTTTCCCCAGGAATTGAATCATTTTTTGTTTGTCTCTTTGAGGTTCTATTTTTATTGAATTCAATTCGAAGTTTGACATCCAATATTTTCTTTTATTGTTAGTTTTAGTTTGTGTTTCAGTATTATGAATCTTAATTATATCATGGACTTTTGATTAGATTACACTAAACTATCTAGAACTAATTTAGGAACACATTGATAGATGACTCAAGAATAAAAAATTTCTTGGGAGAACAGCTAGAATAAAAAAAAATCCTCAACCCAAGAAGTGGGTCATTTACAGTGTAGAGTGTTAAAATAATGTGATTGATAAATGCACCCTACGTACTATGTGTTGAATTTTCTAATCTAATAGATAAAGTAATATTTGAGTTTACACACTTCAATGAATAGGAAAAAATAATAAGTATCAAGCTGTCTAGACAGATCAGTCAATATGCACAATTAAGTCAATAGCATGTATGCCCTTTATATAAATTTGACTGTCTTCAAACATGGGAATCATGGAAATTAACTCAATTGACAAGAAGCAATAATGAATATCAACTAGAAATGAATATCAAACTATTACATTTTATCCTGAAAAATTAGAACTTCAAGCCATTTTTGTTCTAATCTTACTTATCTCTTACCATTTCTTCTAAATTTGTCTAATTGTTTACACTGTTTACAGGACAAATGTCTACATTTATTTGTCTGCCCTAATAAACAACTATGGAAAAGTAAATAAATATTGGTACACACATATTATTTTACTTTCATAATTAACACTACATAACCTGTTCTGGTGAAATTCAGAGAATCCTCTGCTAGGGAGAATTTTTATTATTTATGAACTGACGGAGATACCCTTTTTATAATTTATCTATACAGTAAAAGTTAACAAAAATCTTAAATTTGACCACAAATACTTGAAACTTCTGTTTCCTTTTTTTAATCCCAGAAAATTGGGTGCTAATTTTATCCCTATTATGTCAAACATTATTGCTTCTGACCTCTGTTGGTGAGAGATGCTTGGGGTACTTTAGCTAATGGGACTGTTTTCGAGCGACTCTAGCTTATACGTATTATAAACTTGTTCTAAATATGAATTTGCTTTACTATAGTCAATTTTTTTTTATGATTTTTTTTCTATTTGATGTTGTACCAAATGTGTGAGGTACTGAGAATTATTTGTGAGAATTGTTTGAGTTGCCCATAGTCTGACTAAATTTGACAACAAATGAGCCCAACCGTCAATAGAGTATGAAAATTGGTTGTATATCAAAGTATTTTATTTATCAATTATAAACCAATTATATATTTTGATGAGTCAATTCAATTAGATGAGTTTTGAACGCAAGGAGCTAATAGAAGCTTTACCTTTATTGAGAAGAGCACAAATGCCACATAATATAATTTGTTTAATTATGACTAATCATGGAAATATTATACAAATGTTCTGATACTCCGAGTTAAGGCAGGACAATGTAATATTACTTATTATAGAAGAATAAGTCAAATCAATTGATGATTTGAACCATGATCTTGAGATTTCTTGTTTATTTGATAAGTTAGTCAAAAATTATGAGCAAATGGCTGTATTTACCTAATTGTAATAATAATCATTACCTATATTAATGTGACTTAAACTATACCTGTGATGAATAAATAACAAAAAAAATATGTTCTGATATTCATATACAATTGTACAACTTCTCACTTTTCTGTTGTGTGTTAGGTATGAAGTGTATTTTGAAATCAATGAGAACGATTTTGTTCATTGTCTAGTTTTGTAGTTGAGAAATGAAAATAGTTCTCATTGATTTATTATTATCATTATTGCTGTGATTGTAAATTAACAGGAGTGAAGAGGCTCTTATCTAGTGCGAGTTGGGGAAAGGTGAGTTCAAATGAGAGATAAAATTATATCTCTGATACAGCTAATCTATCTCCGGAGTCAGAAGGTTATTGGGCCTCTGATTGTACATTAGGTGAATTTCGGGATTACATTACAACAAAAAGTATATTACTATTAAAACCCTCTTGCTCGAATGACCTAGATGTTTTAAAGACCACACAAAAAAATAAATCCTCTTCAAATATAGGTCATTCATTCCTTGTTTTATTATTATGTAACTCTTTATTAAAAGGACATATGTATAAACAGTTAATGATGAAAATTAAAATACAAAATCTAAAATTATAAACAAAAAAGAAAAAAAAAAGAAAAACAACATAGTACATAACATGAAAAAACCAAGAGTCCAGTTATAAATTTCAACAAATATAAAGGAAAGACTGTCTTTATCCGAGATATGATGTCTGTGACGGTTGGAAATTCCGACTCAACGGGTGGATTTCCCTTATCCTTGTTGTAATCTTATTCTAATTTGCCCTAAAACTCCATTTGCACATAGTCCAGTCCCATATCTCGTGAACGAATACTTCTTGACAAGCTGCAGTTTATAGTAATGAACTTTCTCAATCATATCTTAGAATTATTACCTCTCAATGTTCCATTCCTTATTTCCCCTATTGATTTCAATAAACCCAAACCAGCATGGTTTTTTACTATTATTATATTTTTATGTCTGTCCCGGTAGCTCAGTGGTAAAGGTGGCACTCTGTGAATGCAGAGATTCCAGAAGTCGCGGGTTCGAAACCCCAGCCGGGACATGACAAGTTATTCTCCCATTTAGGATTTTTACCACTAATAATATGTCTTGGGCTTACTGCTGGAATAATGGGACTTAATAGTCCTAATCGGGCGTATAAATAAAGGCGATATTATTATTATTAGTTTACCTAACAGCCCAACATAAGGGCAATTACAAATTATCTGACCTGGTTGCAGGATTTCAGTGAAACTCCATACAATTAACACTGCGATCTAATGAGATCTATTGTGACCTGAATGATTATTTAAAATCACCAAATTTAATCAATTAGATCGCAGGGTTTCCGTGTTACCTCTTCGAGTTAAAATGGTTCGCCAAGAGTTAAACTGTTTCAGAAAAGGATAATTGGAATGGAATCCCTTGGATCCAGGTGATATTTGCGACTTGGACAAGAAACTTGGATCAAGATTTTTTTGTAAACAAACCATATATACAGTCAACCTGGATATAAGAGAACGATTCCAGGTCCAATTTACCTCTCTGCAAAGGAAAATAACCTCTTTATTAGAGAAACCTGGACATAAGAGAGAGAAAATTCCGGTCCTTTGAGTTCTCTTATATCCAGTTTCGACTGTATTCTGTACTTAATCCAAGTGGAAGTAATGAAGAGGCTGTTATCTATAACGAGTTGAGAAAAATAGTGGGGTACAATAATTTCAAATGATGGATTTAAACTATTGATCGTTCAGTTTTTACCTAGTCCAGGTCGCGATGAGCAATTTGAAAATGGCGTCAGCGTGGAAAGAAATTAACGTACCCCTAGAAGAGGCTGTCAAGGTATATTAATATAAAACTAGTGGTTTATTTAACCCGCTAACTCGGAATTCAAGGGACAGAAGCGTCATTTCGAGTTACGAGAGTTTCGGCTTATGTATCGGGATTTCGAATTAGGAGCAGTTTCGACTTATGTATCGGGATTTCGAATAGGAGCGAAGTTCGTTCGACAAGGGCCGAAGTTAATGGTTAACGAGATTTTCGACTTACCGAGTTTTCGAGTTAGCGCGATACTACTGTTTATGTATGAGTACTAAGAGTAGTGATTAGTAGTGCTATATTTAACACCAAAAAGAGGTATTTAATGTAGAAAGTATAAATTGTGCTTTATTTTATCCTTAGCTCAGAAGAAATATTTAAGTAATTAGATCTAGTGCTTTATGTATCCCTTCAGCTCAGAAAAAAGGGTTTATATAATAAACGAGTATAGTGATTAGTAGTGCTATATTGAACACCAAATTGAGGCATTTAATGTATTAAGTATAAACAGTGCTTTATTTAATCTGTCAGCTCAGAAAAAAGGTTCAATAATATAAAAGTAGTGCTTTATTTATCCCTTCAGGGCCTTCAGCTCAAAAGAGTCTAATAATTCATAAGTAGTGCTACATATATTCAACACCATAAAAGGCATTTAATGTAATCTAATTTATATTTTTTTTCAAACTCAGCAAAAAATTTTGTGTATGCGATATTCAACCCCAAGCACCCTAAGACGATCGTTTCGTTCTTATTTGAACTCGTCAGTTGCTCATAACTGATTATTAATTTCTTGCCGAGACCAGGGTTTGAACCTGAGAGCCATTGAATTCCATTTAAAGTATAAGTAGTGCTTTATTTAATCTGTCAGTATACGAAAAGAGTATAAATATATCTGTCAGTATGCGAAAAGAGTATAAATACTTTATTTAACCTAGTGAACTGTTTCTTAGACCTTCGGTAAAACATTTTTTGTGGATCTTATTACCAAGATATAAAAAGTAAAAATATTAAATGTATCTGTGAAGTTAGTAGCCTCCGTGGCGTAAGCAGCCTCCGTGGCGTAAGCAGCCTCCGTGGCGTAATGGTTGTGACTACTGCCCGTAGTCCAGAGTTCCCGAGTTCAACTCCCGGCTGGGGCAGACTTTTCGAAAAAAAATTCTGTTCCATCCAAACACGTGAGGCTGCCATTTCCGGCCCTACCCAGGCTGGGTGAGGTTAATGTGGGTAGCTGGTACGATTCCCAGCGAATGGAGGGTAAAACCCCCGTCCTAATCAAGGACGTTAAATCAAATAAAATCGTTGGCGTTAGGAAGGGCATCCAGCCATAAAAAAAACGTGCTCCACCCTACCAACCTCAACCATGAGGTTGAACAATGCCGACCCCAAAAGCAACATAAGCTAATATGGGATAAAGGCAAGGGAGATATATATATCTGTGAAGTTAGTACATATTAAAATGCTAGAGTTCTTACCAAAATGGATTATCCCCAAAACATACCTCTTCGCTGCAAAAAAATTCACCGCCAAAACATTCGTGAAATCATGAAAATCACTGAATCTACCCTACCGTAAGAAGACAAAAAACTTTTAAATTTGAATCCATAAAATTTTACCATGTGTGTTCGAACTTGAAAAGTTACCCCTGTAGAACTCTACTAGCCATTAGTCATTTGATTATGCATACAATTTTCGGTTAATCAGTTGATTTTCAAATAAAATACTCCATTAGCTTCTATGGAACTGGGGTGGCGGCTAGAATAGCTATATATTGATTCCTGTTTTAAACATGAGAAATTTTATTGAATATGTGAACGTCAGAAATTTTCTAATGGTGATATTTAAAAAAATTAAAAGCAAATTTGTGTAGGTGAATTGGAAATCTTTAATCTTTATTAAGTAGCAGTATGAATGTTATTGTTCTACTCGTTTCTGACTTCGGATTTTATTATTAGTATTTCTTGAGAAAAAAAATATGGAAAAATAAACATATTTTAACGTAAAAAAAAGCCAAGAGCTTGTTTCAATACAAAATCAGAGATTTTCCAATGCCAATATACATGTTGTTATTTAATTTTATATTTGCTTTCTTTATTGAGGGTCTCGATTTAACTATGAATTTTGAATGTATTGACACATAAATCAGCACATTCACACATAAATTTCATAAGTACCTCATTCGCCAGTCATTCATTGTACTGTGATTAAGGTTTCATTATTAACCATTTAGAAGTCTTATTTCCAAATGAAACAAAAATCCTTTCCTAACTAGTTTTTATTTATTTATTTTTAAATTTGGTTTTAACGTCGCTTTCGACTTCATGGTCATATCACGACGGGGGTGTTACCCTCCATTCGTAGGAAACTCACAAACTTGCTACCCACATTAACTTCACCCGGCCCAGGGTTGAGCTGGAATGCCAGCATCACGAAGTCTTCACCTCGCTGGACGTTGCTTCACTTCGGTGATCCTACAAGAACCGGTGCATTCAACGCGCCATCGATGCTGGCTTTTCGTTTCTTGGTGTCATGTAAAATTTACACAATAACACTATTTTCCGATTGGACACTTTCTGCGTTGGATTTTCCTTTTTAATTTGATGTTTGGAACATTATAAGTAGACCAAAGCCGACTAGTATTCAATTCTTTTTCTTTTACTCTGTATTATCCCGCTCTGTCAGGGTCGACGTTGTTCAACCTCATGGTTGAGGATGATTGGTTTTGGCACATTTTTTACGGCTGGATGTCCTTCCTAACGCCAACGATTTTATTTGATTTAACGTCCTGGATTAGGACGGGGGTTTTACCCTTCATTCGCTGGGAATCGTACCAGCTACCCACATTAACCTCAAACAGCCTGGGTAGGGCCGGAAATGCCAGCCTCACATGTACGGACGGAACAGAATTTTCTGTGTGAAAATTCTGCTCCGACCGGGGATCAAACTCAGGATCTCTGGACTACGGGCAGTTGTCACAACCGTTACGCCACGGAGGCTGGCCCGACTAGTATTGAATAAAGGTCAATAATACATTTTGAAAGTCATACTGAGGATATAGGTGGGTCCTAATTCCTAATTTGATAAGGCCTTGATAGTTTGAATGGAAATATATAGAACGCAGTAGATGTGATAAGTGAGATTATATTTTTGTGTATTTTATATTTTTTTTTATAAGGAAAATTCTTGAACACGTTATCGCTTTTGATATACTATCATACTCATTTTATAACGTTCCATATTTTATGAAATCCGCCTTTCTTATTATCTATCACATTGACGTAGGAAACGTTTCTGTACAGATTTTAAAAATAAATAACCGTAATCTCCCTCAATAAATGAACTCAATAACACAAACATTGAGTCTGTTATTAGGTCAATGGGCAATCAATTATACACTTGGCTCATAAAAGCATTAAAATAATGATGAGTGCTGTGATTATTGCACCTTATTTGTTTCTTTCTTTTTTTACAATATGGAAACGGCGCAAAATATTTTTTCAATGCAAATGGCGGCTACGTATGCCTTTGAAGCCATTTTCCTTGTCTTACAGAAGCCATCATTTTTATGAGACCTCTAGCCTAGAAGTAAGGTTTCGTTTTTGACCTACTGCCCGTAGTCCAGAAAGATTCTGAGTTCGATTCCGGTTGGGGATAGAATTTCTAACAGTGAATTCTGTTCCCTCCGAACACGTGAGGCTGGCATTTCCGGCCGAACCAGGCTTTGTGTGGGTAGTTATTAAACATGTTTGATCAAGTTTTATTTACAATAAAGTACATAGAAAATTTACATAGAAATTGAAATTAATAAAACAAAACTTGATCAAAGGCGGTGCTAATGCCAACGGCATTCTCTATCTCAAATCAGGAGTTAAAACCAGATAGAATCAACTGGTCACAATCGATCTAATTATTAGGTCGCAGTGTTAATTCTAAGGGTTTCACTGAAAACCATACAACCAGTTCAGATACTTCCTCCATATGTTTTTCCATTCCATTCTATGTTTTTCTCGCTTCTTCTTTTTTCAGAAGGGCCACAAGAGACAGCCGTCAGACTCTCAGGAATTCAAGGATCTAACCAACCGAGATGCCTTCGTCTCTCTGGAACATGACCTGCAACACATCATCTCCACCGAGCCCGATCAGACCAAGAGAGAGGCCCTCGAGAGGGATATTGCGGGTTTCAAGAAGCTTTATCTTCGGTTTCTGAGCGAGAAAGGTCCGTCCGTCATTTGGGACAAGATAGAGAAGCTGCCGAGGAAGCTGTAAGCATTGCATTGCTTTATTATTGTATAATATAATAAACCGACCTTAGTAGCTTGATCGATAAGGCGGCGGACTTGTAATCTGGAGTCGGTGGTTTCAGTCCGAAGTTCAGCAAAGATTTAGTAAAGCGAGTTTGAATAGTTGTGCGTTCTGGAACGAAGGCCAGTTACGAAACTCAATCTGATTAATATAACCGATAGTGAAAACTCGAACAACGACCTCCAGGTTACAAGTCTACTGCCTTATCAAGAGAGCTTCTGAGGTCGGTATTATTTTAGTTCTATACTGTTAAGTTTATTAATGAGTGTTTCACAGCCTTTTTTACTTATGAAAAGCTTCGTAGCCATGAAACAGCTGATGCTTGTGCTACAGTTGATGCTTGTGGTCTGTGTTGTAGCTTGCCCATCTCGTAGTATGCCTCCCCTTTGATGGGGAAAAGTGCACACTTATTATCTCCAACTCCAGCACTATAATTATGTGCTGGGTTCAAGGACGAGCGCATCGGATGGATTCCCTTATAAACAACTGTAGTCAAATTTTTCAATACAAAATTTTGTCGACAGACGCTTTGACCACAAAGCTACCCCGGACTGAGTTGGTTGGGAAAAGCAAAGTGAAAGAAGAAGTTATTTAAAACAGCTCGAAAAGATTCGTGTATTATACACACAGCGTCACACTGCGTGCAAGAACCCGGAACTTGGCCTGGCGCACTGCCTTACGTCTAAATTATGGGAAGTAAAATGAAAATTAAAGGCTTGCATGTTGTCGCAAAATCCTAAGTGTGTCACCGTCTTAAAAGAAGGACACTCGAAGTACGGATTATCATTTTGTGGCCAGTAATTTTATTTCAAAGTTTCCAGGCGGGAGCTGTTAGTCTTCTTCAAGCTTTTCCTTGTGCAAGTAAAACTGAATTTTTCTGAATAAAAAAATCGACTCTTTTGCTCTCGTGAAAATTATAATTTCCCAGACATGTCATCATCATACATTGATTTAGATAAGGTATAGCTTCTTTTATTCGAAGAATATTAGGTAGTAGAAAATGCTTTAAGCATCAGCTCTTACCTAGTAGTTTCCTTCCACTTAGGGTTGTTTTATTACTAGGTACTGTTGTTAGCACACGTGATGACTGAGGGAATCCCAGTCATTAGTTGTTATTTTAAGAAGATTGACTACAGCTGGGGGAGTGCTGGTCTCTATCCAACTTTAGTTGAATAGTAGGCTCGTCCTGAACCACATATTTGTATGTGCGATCAACCATCATGAGAACTTGGACTGTTGTGTTTATAAACCATTAAATCTTGGAAACTCCAAGCTAGTCTGGCTTGATTAGGTGGGCTAGTTTGTTCTCTGTTTATAGTACTCTATTGAGACACTGGTCTATCCCTGTTTATTGTCCCCCAGCAGACTAAAGTCTGTTATAGTATATTAAGAACATTACGCTAACATAGTATAGTCTTACTTTATTTAGACTGTAATCATATCATTTTCTTATTTCATCCAGGTTCGTGACTACAGTAGTTGGAAACTCCAACTAAAGAGAAGATCACGGAAATGTTAAACAAGTTGGTTGTGGTCAAGCTTAATGGAGGATTGGGTACCTCTATGGGGTGTCATGGACCTAAATCTGTGATATCTGTGAGAAATGAGCTCTCATTCTTGGATCTAACCGTTCAACAATTGGAAGTAAGTAATAAAATACCTTTGCACATCTATCTCTCTCTATCTATATTCTATTATATTAAAGTGGTGTTTTTCAACTTTATAGTTCTATACACCACACCTTTGGACATAAATTCTCCCCAACTCAGTGTCAGGTTCAGTGAATAAAAAATAATTTACAAAATATTATGTAATCTGGAAGTAGGCATTAGATTGCTAAATGATCTGCGTTCCTTAGGCCATTCTAAAAAGAAGGTACTAAGAAGAATAAATAAGAATCACTGCTATAGACCATGTAAACAATCTAGCTAATGGATCCCACCTGGATCCATTAGGAATGCTTGGATTTTTTCTTCATTTATTTGAGTTTGTGACCACATAATAATAATAAGACTCTAAGGATTAGGTGGTAGAAGACGTTTTGAGTAATAACCTCGCCTAGTGGTTATTTTCCTTCAAAGAGTATAACCATTATTATAATTATTATAGATGCAATCCGTAACATACCAATATTATTAACATATTATTTCCTTTCCAGCATCTGAACAAAACGTACAAAACCAATGTGCCTCTGGTATTAATGGACTCGTTCAACACTGACGACGATATGCAGAAAATCATCAGAAAGTACAAAGGACTACAGGTAGAAATTTACACATTCAATCAGAGCTGTTACCCAAGGATCAACCGAGAATCGTTCCTACCAATAGCAAAGGATGCTAAAGTTCAGGACCATTTAGAGGCGTGAGTATTTTTGTGTTAACCAATACTGTTTGCTTGAGAGAGGGAGTCTCATTGGCGTAATGGTACTCCCTATCTCGAGTCGACAGTGTAAATAAAGGAATTACTATACTGTCGTATAAACTGTTATACTTGTATCGTTGGTATTCAATGCTTTCTCAGGCATATCAACTCTTATCTAATGAGTTTAAGCTAACTCCTAAAGTCTAGCCTTTTCTATCCTGGTTAATTGATATCTTGATGGTGGACTCTGTAGTTTTGTGAATATGTATCATACTGATTGAGGTAGATTAATATAATTTGTACCGACTTCACAGAAAATAAAATGTAGGTAACACAGGTTTTAAGAGTATAAACATGTTTCGCCCATTTATTTTCTGTGAAGTCAGTACAAATTATATTAGTCTAGCTCAAACAGCTTTTCAATCGAGTTCTATTTCCCGTTATTTTATAGGTGGTATCCTCCAGGACACGGTGATTTCTACGAGAGTTTCTCCAACTCAGGTCTCCTGAAGAAGTTTCTCAGTGCGGGCTTTGAGTACTGCTTTCTTTCGAACATTGACAATCTGGGAGCTACGGTGGATGTGAACATATTGAATCTGCTACTGAACTCCTGCAGCTCTCCGCCAGAGTTCCTGATGGAAGTGACCGACAAGACGAGATCTGATGTTAAGGTGAGACGCTCATCCTTTAATAATAATCTTTAGTGCAAGGTAACCACCAGGCGAGGTTAATGCTCAAAGCATTTTCTACCACCTAACCTTCAGAGTCTTATTATTATGTGGTCACAAACTCAAATTAATGAGGAAAAATTCATGGCCTGGGTGGGATTTGAACCAACGGATCACCACGCTACCTGTTTCTGTATTTGTTAATTTTAACGCTCTTTTACGTATCTATGTAAAACGAAAAAAGAAATGAAGTTTTGTTTATTTTTTTTTTTTTTTTTTTTTTTTTTTTTTTTTTTTAATTTCATAACAATAACATAATAAATAACAAAGTACTTAAAATTAATAGAATAAAATAATATAAGTATGCACTATACTATCACACTAAGGTACCTGGAGAACCAGGCACCTTGTTTTGTGATTTATACTGGATGATTATTCCTTATTCTTTCATTTTCAGGGAGGAACTCTTATTCAATATGAAAACAAGCTGAGACTCTTGGAGATTGCCCAGGTTCCTAGTGAGCACGTTGATGAGTTCAAGTCCATCAAGAAGTTCAAATTCTTCAACACCAACAATTTGTGGGTCAAACTTGATGGTGAGTCACCTGGATTTACTGCTTATTTGAAAAGTAAAGTCTAGAACTCAAGCAGGAGCCAAGTACGTGGACAATAAAGTGTCAATCGCTGCAATTTTAGGCGAATAGAATCACTGTTAAATAGATAAAATAAAATTACTGTAGGTATATTGTATACTTTTATTCATTTGCATTGTATACTGTTACAAGATTCACCAAAAATAAGACATTTTTAATAATGTCCCTGCAATTTTTATACAAATAAAATTAATATTAAATGCATTATGGTATTCAATTGCATTTTATACTTTTAATTCACTGCAATAAGACATTTTTTGCTTTCAGCTATCGAGCGTGTTCTCAAAGGCGATTTGCACTTGGAAATCATTGTGAACAACAAAACGATTGAGAAGAATGTGAACGTTATTCAACTGGAAACCGCTGTGGGGGCTGCTATGAAGAACTTTAATGGAGGACTGGGTAAGTATTTTTAAGAGTCCCATTTAACTAATAATAACAATAAATGACCTAATTTATACCACCCAAGTTGTTTTACTTCCGAGAAATTTCTAATATTAGAAATCGGAAGTATTGTGTTCGTTTTTGTAAAAAAAAAATATTTTTTTGCTCCGATTTCAATTTTTTTCATATTTCTGGACGTTTCATAACCTCCTGAGCAAATTTGGTTTTGTGTCCGTCTGTCGGTCTGTCTGTCTGTCTGTCAGTCTGTCTGTTAAAACGATTCCTTGTAACGCGCAAATCTCGGAAACTACTTGACCGATTTTGATGAAATTTTGTACACATCTAGGAGACATTCTGTAGATGGTCCCATTTTAAATTCATCGAATTTGTACAAGCGGCTCTGGGTGAAAGAGACCATGCGCCTGACCACTAACTTTTTACTTAAATGCTTATATCTCGTGAACGGTACATCCGATTTGATGAAATTTTGTATGTATATGCATATTAATGTTCTACACAGGCTTGTTATATTTTCTTTTTAATTAATTATAATTTGACTCTGATATTTAAGAAAATCCGAAATTTTGGACAATAAAGTCAAAAAATAAGAACCACGACTTGCCGATACAAATTTTTTTGTAGAATCTAGAATGTAGAAAAAACGGTTTTCTACCATATAAAACAAATTTGAAGAAAATCGCTTCAGCCGTTTTCGGAGATACAAGTAATTTAGTATAAAAACTCAAAATTCGCACGTGTACACAATGTGAAACAATCACGAGGAAGTATAGAGTCCATAATTGGCAGTGTTTTTTTAACTCCTTTTCGTTGTGTAGTTGTTTTTGTGGTATTATTTTGAAATTATGTACTAACTTTGACAAACAATTTTGTTTGTCTTTTGCTGTTAGAGCCCCTTCCCATTAGCAGCGCGTAGCTGGCGTTTTTTCTCTCTTGCTCTTGTGATCTACTGCAAATTAATTTTAGTTTTCTCATTGAAGAGCGGAAGCGGAAATAAACTCCTGCCTGCTACGCGCTGCTAATTTTTACGTCACCAAAAATGGACATTTCTAAAATCTGTTATTCTGCATTTCAGGAATCAATGTACCCCGAAGTCGATTCTTGCCAGTAAAGAAGACATCTGACCTTATGTTGGTCATGAGTAACTTGTACACCATGAAGCATGGATCCCTAGTAATGAGTCCCCAGAGAATGTTTCCAACCACGCCTTTCATTAAGCTAGGAGACAATCATTTCGCCAAAGTTAGTATTTTTTTGCATCATTATGTGAATTTTCAGTTGTAAACATATATTTATACTGTATCTTTAAGAAAAACTGGCCATTCTCTTGTGATTTTTGAGCGCCTTACAATATTTCAAAGGTTATGTAGTGCCCATCCCCATCCTGTGAGCATACTTCTTTTGTAGCCTGACTAAACTAATTTATACAATTATTTTTCCGCAGGTGAAAGATTTCCTTACTAGATTTGCCAACATACCCGATCTGATTGAATTGGATCACCTAACAGTATCAGGAGACGTCACTTTTGGAAAGGGAGTGTCCTTGAGGGTAAGTTTTAATGAAAATTTAATTATTTACGAAATAAAATATAACAATTCAAGACACAGCACATAACCAAATATCACAAAGTAAGCTCTAAGTACGAATGTTGATGCCCCTGATTATGATAGAACTTGTAATATTCTTTAATTGATCATCCTGCTAGATATCATTTATTATTCCCGATATCAGCTAGATGAGTCAGTAAAACATAACAACAAAAATACCTAATAAGTAGATAGAATACAAAATACCTTCTTGTAGCCTCAAAATATTAGACAACCAAACTGTAGCCTTCTAATTACATCCACGATTTTGTTATTTTCAGGGCACTGTGATCATCATAGCTAACCATGGAGATCGTATCGATATCCCAGCAGGAGCTATCTTGGAAAACAAGATCGTTTCCGGAAACCTGAGAATTCTGGACCACTGAAGAAGATGAATATGTTATTTCTTGTTATCATGTTTGATGTTTAAATTGTAGCTATGTTTGTCTTCAGCAACCTTTATTAAATTATAATGAGAAATATTTTCTTGATCTGAGTATAAAGGGTGTTTCACGAGGTGATTTTGCATCAATATGGTAGAGTGGCGTGACCTTCTAAAAAAAAAGTATACGAAGTACAAAAATTCTCCTTATTCTACCCTGTTTAATTTATTTCTTACAATATTCTGAGTCATAAACTGATTCTAGTTGTCTCCTCTCTCTACCTTATGCACGCATATCACTAATAGTGAAAGACCTTGTGCACATATTGTTCTTTGATCAGTCAACATTTTCCTTTTGAATATCGCCGACTTTTCCCGGAACACTATTGTATATTTATTTTTGTATCCAGGCGTTTGACAGAGTGTACCTAGTTCAATTTTTCTTCTTTTCTTTAACTGTTGAAAACAGTGCATCACCAAAGACTTTGTTTAATTTAAAAATGTTGTTACTTATTTATTAAAAAATATATTGTAGATAACAATATATTTTTCATATATAAATTAAAATAATTTATTATCAAAAGAATTTATTTTATTTATTAAAAGTTTTGTAACTTGTTTACCAAAATATATTATACATATTACACCCTTTGTTTATACCTAATATTTTCGTTATTATTTAGTTTTCTTTCAATGTTTCACATGTATTAAGTTTCTTACTTGTAAGAGGAAACCTAGCATTTTTCTAGTAGTATCATACTTTCTAGAAATTGTGTAAAGGATATGGAATTTAAGTAACAAAGAAGTTGAAAACCTCAGAAGCCAGGTCATCACCCAAATCATTAATAAAAGTTATCATATTTCTGTTAATGAAAATCGTGATATGACAACCACTCAGACTTGCTTTACTAATTTTCTACTTAACTTGGGACTCAAACCACCGACCTCCTGATTACAAGTCCCACCTTATCGATGAAGTAACTGAGGTCAGTTCACACATAAAAAATCATTTAATAAACATTGAAGAATTTGTAGGAATCAGAGTTATGCCCATTTGAAAGCTCTATCATCTTTCGCGGTAGTCAAAGTGGTCAAAGCGTCTGATTGGTACATATTTGGTAATCAAGTGGTCGTGGGTTCGAAACCCAGCCGGGACCTGACAATTTATCCTCCCACTTGGGATTTTGACCACATAATAATACGGCTTGCGCTTACTGCTGCAGTAATGGGACTCATTAGTCCTAATCGAGCAGTAAATAAGGCGATATTATAATCTAGGCGCACGGCAGTGGCCCATTTTTTGCCGTACGCACGCATTGTCTTCTTTTTTTTCTACGTCTTTTCCCACTCATGTGGGGTCGACATTTCTACATCCTTTCCATGTCTCTCGATTTTGTGCCAGACTCACGTTTACTCTATCAAATCCTGAATCTCATTTTAGTTCTTACTCTATTTCTCTTTCTTCTAACCTCCATGTCTCTCACTCTCTTTCCAACGACTCGAGGTGCTGGAGCCGAGTCATAGAAGTTGGGAGTTCATATTATAATAAATGCCCCCAAACTTTAAATATTAAATGGAACGACCGACTTTTGCCTCATTATTAAAAGCACTTTGTCAAAATCAAAACATTCTTATTTTTTACTGCACAAAAAATGGCAGCCACCGGAAGTTAGAAATTTCAGTTTGACTTTATCTGAAAAGGCAAGTGATGAAGTTATTCTGTTTTGAATTTTTTTTTTATCTTGTTTTATGGTCTTATTATTACTATTGAATGGCGATCATACCATGCGATACACTATTGGAAAAGATAAAATAGACCAACTTCATTACTTACAATGTCGGAGAAATTCAAACGGAAATTTCAACAGCAAAAATCCAAGAGTAAATGTTTTTTTTTTTTTTTTTTTTTTGGCCAAAAGTACTTCTAATAATAAGGCAAATAATTAAAAATGTTCCAAATTAGGTTAAATTTAAAACATTTTCAACCATTTTATTATTACGTGGTTACTGTAATCGAATGAGGAAAAATGCAGATCCCATTCATGGCTTTACATTCTAATAGCTTGTTTATTATACGCATGCTTTTAGAAAGGAGAATTTCAGTTTCACAAACATTCTTTGGAAAATTAATCAAGTCTCTACATTATTCGTCATGTCGCAACAGTAAACAATACTATTTTATCAATATGTAATATTATTCACTAAACCCCAAGTTGCGAAGTTGTTAAAATTAAGACAATAATTTTCATAGGCGGATTAAAATTTTCAGGTTTGTTTATTATTAAGGCAGTACGTCATTAGAAAAAGGTAGGCTGTTTGAGTACTTTAGAGTCCTAAGCACGCAAATTTTAGTAAGGCTGTTTGTTTTGAGCATGCATTGCCTAAGTGACTAACAAGCGTATCAATTTATCGGTTATTTTTTCTTTTAGAAATTGAACTGAAGTTTATATTCAATGGTCATATTTAATTCACTTTTGTTCGTATTAATGACTGGAATGTTCAGATGTATAATGCAGATTTTCTCTGATTGAATATGACATAATTAGTATGCTTGTTATATAGAAAATGGCATGCTACCTGAAAATACTATCAAAAGCCCAAACAGGCACGGCCGCATATACCAATACAGCCTTGCCATCTTTTGTTTTAAATTGAGTACCATAGTAAAGTACAGCTAGTCAAATATAAGCATATCCTCTATGGCAGCGTTCCCCAAACAGCGGATTAGATAGACTTTTAGGTATGTTCAAGGGGAGCGACCCTTTGACAATAAATTATAAAAAGGGGAACGAAGAATCTTTTTTGAGAAACGCTGCTTTTTGGATACTACAGGTATTTTCTGTTTACCTGAGAATGGCTACAATAGGCATATTTACATTACTACTGATGTCACCAGCAAGGTTTTAACACATCACTCACCATTATACTCTACCGCAAGACGTTTGAAAAAATTTTGTGATCTAAAACGGACTACTATGACTTTAATGCTGTTTTGAGGCAGCACTACTTACTGCAAACACAGTGTGTGAAGCAATAGAGTCTAAGCACGTGGACTCTGGACACCTTGTTTTACATTTTTGCAATATCGTAGGGACAGCAAAATCATCAAATTTAATAGCCCTAATTTTTTAAATTAGCTTATAGAACAAAGTCTACGTTCATTATTCCGAGTCCCTTGAATAACTAAAAGAGAATTTGCGACCAGAGTTCAATGTACACCTGAAATGTATGTGAAGACTTCTTATTCCCTTTAAAATGTGTCTTGTGAAGAGGGAATGTTAAAAAAAAAAACAACAAAAAATGGTTACTTCTGCACCATTTTGTATAAAAACAACAAAAATGCTGATTCTTTTTGTCTTACACCCAACAATGCATGGATATGAAGTTTTCTTGAAAAAAAAATGAGGGAAAAGGTAAAAACTTAACAAATTCCAATATACATTTTAATTCTCATTAAAAACAGAAAACTTCCGATTTTTTTAATATACTCGGAATAATAATAATAATAATGGTAACAACACTCTTTAGTGGAAGGTACCCCCCAGGCGAGGTTAATGCTTAAAGCATTTTCTACCACCTAACCCTTAGAGTCTCATTATTATGTGGTCACAAACTCAAATATATGAGGAAAAATTCATGCACTGGGTGGGATTCGAACCAACAGATCCCTACGCTACCTGGATTACCAGACTATGGCGTTAACCACTTGACTATCAAGTAAAATCTAGCGGAAGTAAAATCAATATCAAGAAAGATTCAGTCTTTTAAGAGAAAACAAGAGGAACCATACACGTTTTCATATACTTTGTGTTTGATAATTGTAACTATCGATTAAGAAACTAAAAGCACTTTCAGTAAATTTCATGTAATCACTCGATGAGATTGCTTTGGTATTCGTAATTTTTCTCGGTCTTCTATAACAGCTTCATGAAGGTGGGAATGAAAGAGGTATTGAATGGATAAGAACTTGTCCTCCCCGACGCAAGGATCAAAGAATCCTGCTATCTGACTCTGTGGAAATAATCAAAATCAGGCAGAAAAATATAAGTTCACTTCTTCTTTTTAGCTAGAAAGTTATCTGCAGAATGAATTAGCCATCAAAATTTTCCACCTCTGGAATAGCTCAATGGAAAATAAATATTGGAGTGATTTTTCATCACAAAATTCTACTACTACAAAGTATAAATTAGAGAATACGCACTCCGCAATTGTTGTGCAGTCATATCATACAAAAATAAACGAGTTCTGGCGAAATTGCAGTAATATTTCACCACTCACTACGTTGACGTAGCTTTTTCCTATCTCTTAGTTGGCATAATTACTTTGGTTGGTATTTTCTTTGATGTCTACTCGTATTAAGTGCTCTTTGACCGGAGGAAAAAATAACCTGTAACGTTTTAGATTTTTTGATGAGTTGTTGTACCATTACTTCCCTTTTATAGGATAAGAAAAGTAAAAATGGATTTTAATAGTTGAAAAAAAAAAAAAAAAAAAAAAAATTGGGGTCGCAAGAACTACAAGGGGACTAAAATTAAACCAAATTGTGAGTTTAATTTATAATAATAACTTTTTTCTTTACTTTACGGACACTGTCATGTATTACACCTTCAGATAAACCACATTGTCACTGTGCAAATAATTTTGAGTGTGGTAAAACTCAGAAAGTAAACTAAAAATAGTCAAAACGTAAATTACCTTGGATGAATCATGCAATATTAGTTTTGAATCTTTAACTAAGCACTGTAGGGGAATGGTCACATCTATAGCTTCATCATTTAGGTCCAGATCCGGCGAACTTAGCGATACTGCTTTTCCGTAGAAAGCCTTGACAATTACCAGGCCCTTTTTCTTTTCTTCTTCAGATCGTATCCTTGTAAATGTAGCTTGCATTAGATTCACTGCGGCTTTCGCTTCACGTCTCTTTTCTGCAAGTCTGAAATTAATAATAATGATAATAAATAATAAATTGCCAGTTAAACAGGTGTATATTTATGGGCCAAGCCCCATACATATAAACATATAACAAGATTAAAAATTGCAAGGAATAAGAAAACATCATTAAAGTTAAAAAGTATTTTACAAAATACTAAAATTCTTTTTCAGTGAAATTATTTTGTAAACGAAAATATAAAAATAGTACCGGATTTTTAAATTCATTTCAAGTTACTAAATAAGTTACATGCTTCTATTTTGAATATGAAGATTCGTAAACCCGAGCGAACTGAATATGTAGTAGATTGTAGTAGTTTTGTATAGAAAGTAGTGACCGTTGCCACAGTGCCTGGGTTTGACCCCCGGCAGGATAGAAATTTCTACTCTGTACTTGGTTCCACTAATATACTATACAATACAATACTCTGTTTATACTGCAAGAATGAGATTAAAGAGTTCCTTTACTCTCACAGTCTAAACAAAGTCTCATTTATTGGTGAAAAATACAGAGCATACATATTTACAAGGAATTTTGTTTAAAAAAACTGAAGAAAAAAAAAATCAAATTAGACAATAAAAAAAATATTAGGGTAGAAATAATGATATACATACAAAGTTTAATTTTTACAGGGGGGCACAGATACAAACACAAACATAGATACATAAACAAGACACACACACTTACACAACCACACACACACACACACATATACACACACATACAAAAGATTCTTCCAAGGAAAGGGAGGAAAATAATAAGGAATTCTGCTAGAGCAATGCAGATTAGGTAGATGAAAACGACAATCCTTCACTGATAGCTGCCATCAAAGACTGCTTAAAAGAGAAGTAAGAAGGCGATATAAGAATTGAATAAGGAACTTTGTTCCAGAGATGGTTGGATGAGATGAAAAAGGATTTGGCATTGGAGGTAGTGTTGTGGGAAGGTTTGGAAAGTATAAGTTCGTGTGATCAAGTTTCTCTGGAAAAAAAGAGGAATAGAAGATATATTTATCGTGGAGGTAAGGAGGACAGTGGGTAGTAAGGATTTTATAAAAAAGGCATAATGTAAGGATTTTCCTCCTGTCCTCAATTTTGAGAAGTCTATACCTCGTAAGGAAAATGAGGAGTTCCTTGTATGAGTATAAGTTAGTGGCGTCATTACCAGAGTAAATAATTATAAAGTAATATAATTTCCAAACTTTACTTTGGATGGAATATGAAGTTGGAGTGTGGAATAATGAAAAAAAAAAGCATTCTATCTTCTTACCTTGTTTTGTTCAGTTTCATTTGTCTTTCTTTATCTCGACTCTTTTGGTCTCTCACTATAGGATCTATGATGAGCTTCTTGACTATCAAATAGGCGACTAGGGGGGTTACTGTGGCATAGAACAGTGGGGCTCCTGCCAAATCTTCACAGAGATGAATAGGAAACGAATAAACCTGACTGGCCCGTAAAACTCTGAAAGAAAATGTAATTTTCTATGGATTAAAACTGAAAGTCATGTCAAACCAAATGTTTCTTTTATGACAAAAACCATTTAAAAAAAGAAAAAGAAAAAAAGTACACTAAACTTGGTACATAGGTATTTTCATTGGACATTTTTACTAAAAAAAATAGTATTCGTTTTTGCCTCAGTACTTTTTACTTGACCACTTTAAAGAGCACTTAAATTAGTAATCATTAATACCTTTTTCCCATCTTATTACGGGTAGATGGTTAATTTATATGATATGCAAAAAAAGATTTTGAGTTTATTACTCTTTTAATAGTAATTTTCAACTTCTGGATTAGAAAAAAATAGAAAAAACAGAACACTAACAATGTGTTGTTCCAAACCCTTCATAGCACAAAATTGGTTTTTTTTTCTGCAAAAAAGTGGGTAGTAAAAAAAAAACAAGTTCTATTGGTGTGTGTCCATGTCCATCATGATAGCTATTAAATAAATTCAAATAATATATGTTCATGTTATGCTTAATAAAGTGGCTGAATACGCTTATTTTTGGCCCACTGCCAATCTTCAAAAAAAAAAAAAAAAAAAAAAATGGTTAAGCTTACTTGACTTTGAGGACAATGCCCGAAGGATAACCACATCCTACAGCTGCTGTAAGTCTTGTGTGCTCTGTTACTTTTTTCTCAACTCCATACTCAAAATAAGAGCCCAGTGTCCCAATTCTAGAAACAATAATCAGACATTAGAAAACATTGAAATCAAATAAAGCTATAATAGATGATAGATCTCTTGAAAAGACCAGTGTGGTTGCCAGAGTCCTGTACGTTCCAACATTCAATGAACAACAGCTGTTTACAAAAAATATTTCTATGTAGTAGAACGGTAAATGCTTTTCTTTCCCAAATGGTATTCTAAGAAAGTAACATGAACTTGTTCGAGTACTGACACTTCAAATCAAATTTCAAAAGCATACGAAATTATGTGAACTTGTTTGAGTAATGACATCACTACAAATCAAATTCCAAAAGCATGAGAAATTATGATGTTAACACCCATGAACTCATGAGGAATCTATTATACTTACTTCAAAACTAGCTTTATTTTAAGTTCATCTTTCAACATTTTTCTTGAGTAGTGGAACATCACATAAGAGTTTGGCAGTGCCAAATACATATTGCATCCTGTAGTATAATTAGACATGGTTTTTACAATACTGGTAGACACTGATGACAGCATACCTGCCCGATATGTGAAGTAACCAATGGTAGAACTGGACAACTGGTATCCAAACACTGAAACCAAAAACAAAACATACACTTTTGTCAGTGATTTCTTCAAATTACCAATTATTATTAATGCATAGAAAAACGCGAGGATTTTTAATACAAATTGCCTGGGTGAAAAGGGGAAAAAATGTGATATATAATTATATTTTTATTTTTTTACAACAGATACATTCAGGGTGTTCAGAAAAAAATTGAATTTTTTTTTATATAAATTGACAAAAGATTTTAATACATTGTATAAAAAATTAGGTTTCAATTTTTTAACACTTTCAGCTGAGGGCATTGTCAAAAACCAACAAAAATTTATCTGTAACTAAGTGCTGTTATCCTGTTGGTGACCAGGGATCTGTATGTTTAAATTCTCATACTTTGTGTCCTATGAGTACCTATTGCATAACCTCTCAAATTCCATACAGCAAACTTTCAAAAATGAGTATAAAATACAAGACTTTCATTAGTGTTCCACGCCATGTTCTTATTTCAGCACAAAATGTATTACTTACTAGACTCAAAGCCAGCTTTCAATCCAGATGATGTTAAATGTAGCTGACCATCACAAGTGGTGAAAGCATATTGTGTCAATCTTTGAAAACCTTTCAAGCCAACCCCAGGTCCATTGCCGGCAAAGCAACTGCACTCAAGAGAAGATTTGGATGACAGTAATCTCCTTGTGGAGATATTAAATGTACCAGAGCCTGAAAAAAATATTAATGTCATGATCATGACATAGGGTATATTTTTTATTAACAAAATAAAGTTTTATTTTATTTCGAACTGCTCATAAATCAACGAGTTGCCCAAAGACACAGTCAGGGTGTCTACTAAATGATCAAAGTAAAATTCCCTGACTTTTCCAGGTTTTCCAGACTATTTTTCCAGTCTACTTTTTTTATGAGACATTATATGTATATTAAATATATAAGACCTCAATCTGCCTTCTATTTTTTTGCAAGTCCACCGCCACACAATCAGACATTCTTTCTAAATCAATTAAATGAGTTTTCTGGTACGTTCTACGATATCAACATTTAGTTCGTCCCTGTTGCAGTGGAAACTTTTGGTGCGTTTGGACCCGCAGCCAAAGCACTGATATCAAAAAAATTAAAAATGTTGGACCACACAGAAAACAACAGAGCAGGCACCTTCTTTAGACACAAAATATCTTTGTCGAACCAAAAGGGAAATTTGAATGCTGTTTTAAATACTATGCCTCAGATTAAGGGTGTTTTGTGTTTCTTACCAAAGAAGCATTATCACACTGCCAGGATTAAAGCGGCGCCGCAGGCGAATTTTTTTTATATATCATTTTCATGACAAAATTGGATCTTGAACAAAATTCCCTGACTTTTGGTGTTTTTTCACAAAATTCCCTGACTTTTGGTGTTTTTTCATGAAATTCCCTGACTTTTCCCTGACTTTTTTGGTCTCGAAAAATTCCCTGACAATTCCAGGTTTTCCAGGTTTTCCCTGACCAGTAGACACCCTGACAGTATACAGATCAGACAGGTGTTGTTATTTTATTTTATTTTTTCCATTAATTATTATTATTATTTTTTTTTTTTTGTCTTTGGCCAACTCGTTACTTATGGGTACAAATGTCTATGAACAATATTCAAAGTGTCACGCAGGACAGTCAAGCATAGCTCTTTGAAATGTTTCTTATGGATTTGATGTGTTTTGAAGAAGTTGATAAAATAAAACATTTCAAAAGTGAAAAATTTTTCAAGAATTATTTGAAAATTCGGGAGCGCAAATTTTAGTAGTTACTTGGATGGAAGTTAGTCTGTCATAACAACACACATTGAGAATATATTTTGTAATTTTTTAAATAATAATGATGGTGATGAACTGATTATCAATAAAATTACCTGTTCCATTCTGGGTTGACAAGCTTCCTGAGAGAGTAGCTGTATCTTTCAGCGTTAATGGAACTTCTATACTTTGAGATAGTGACATGCCAGATACTTCAATTGTAGGCAGGGCCCAGCTTTCAGAATCTCTGTGGAAGAATCAAAGCAATAACCATTCTGTATTGCATTGTTAAAATGATTTATTTCTGTGTTTGTGTGTGTGTGTGTGCACATGTATGTGTGTGTGTGTCTATTTCAAGCATCAGAAAATTACAAGTTGATTACACAAATAATTAAAACTGGTTTATAATCTTCCATCAGTTCCTTGTACACATACTGAATATTCTGTGGATGAACCAAACAATTCTCAACTATTTAGGATTAGATCTCGGCATTTTTAAAATAATATTTAGGCTAGAATCTATAAAGCTCATAACTAATAAAATTGTATATATTTTTTTACTTACAACTCATCATAAAAGTCTGTATCATATTCTGTAATATATCAGTTGCATTGACATTCACAGTAAGAGTGCCTCTTGGATGTGTCCTCTGATGAATTCTTCGCTCATTTCTCTCCCTGGAAAAAGATTTTTTTATCAACTCTTCTGCTTTCACTTTGACTTTTCTTAAACCTAATTAGGGTTGACATTGTTCAACCTCTTCATCATTGTTGAGTTTAATTGGTTGAGGCACTTCTAATTTTATTCCATATTTTAAGGCCTTCTTAAGGCCACACTGTTAAGGGCAACAATGATTTGTGTTCTTGCCTATTGGCCAGACAAAGCTGGTACTATAACTTACTCTTTAATATCCTTTAAATGCAAATGAAAAAATGGATATAAAAGGTTTTACACCCCCCCACCTCCAAATTTCAAGAATGGCTGTAAAGATAAGAAAAACGCAAAAAACGGTATTCCTTATATTTTTGGGGGGATTAAGTTTCAGCAAACAAAACAAACAAAAATGTCAACACTACCACAGTCAGGCTGAGCACACACAACTTTAAAATCTTAAATAGAATGATGGTGGTGTGTGGCCTCATTGAGATAAGTTCATTACAAGAAATTTCAGTGAGCTACAATATACCATTCTCAAGATACAGGGTGGCCGTCCTGGCTAATATTGCTATATTCTGACCTATAACTCGTTAACCGTAAGTTTCAGAAGGATAATAAACTCCTTTTATTGAGAACTTTCGAAAGAGTGTATAACTTGATTTGTTTTTTTTTTTTTTATAAAACTTTTGCCAGGTGGTCTGACAAAACCAACCAGAAACTAACATTAACAGAATAGGTCAAACTATATCTTGTTCAAAATGTTTCACTGAAAGGAGCTTATATCAATAAATTTCATCCTCCTGCAACCTACAGTATTTCAAGAGGATGGCCAAACCCTGGTATCTCAAGAACAGTATTTGTAGCTCACTGGAATTTATTGCAGTGAGAGATACATTTTGTTGGGTTGGACTTTATGAACACCCTGTATAAGGAAACAATAAGAAAAAAACTAATTGATTTTTTTTTTCATAATTCAATATTGTTTAAAATACTATTCAATAATGGAAACAATAAGAAGAAAACTATTAGCTTTTTTTTTTTACATAATTCAATATTCTTCAAAATACTTACCTGGCTAGACGTTCATATTCTTCTCGAATTTCTTGTGGAGTTTTTGTTCTTTGTACTATTTCCCAGCCTTCTGTTTTCAGTCCCTGAACTCCTAGATTGTCATAAATAGCTCGCTTGTGTGGATCTGATAGAAACAGTAATCACGAAAAATATCTTTCATTTGTTACAATATTTGAATGGGTGAGTAGAAAACCAGGAATGTCAAAAAATCGACTTTTTCAGGAAAGCGAAAATAAGATTAGTCTTATTTTTTGCTTTCCTGATGCTAGTAAAGTATAATAAAATTAAATTTTACATTCCTTGTTATTCGACAAGATTCTCACAATAGGTACTAATACCGTAGCAAAAGTGGTCAGTGATTTTTTACATTCTTGTTTTAAATCAGATTTTTTTCCCGCTTCCCCAAACTTTGAAATCGAAAAAAATTATCTTTTAAGGGTATTTTCTTCATATTCACGAGATGATAGAAAAAAGATACTTTCTTTCTATTCTACGAAGAAAAAAAAAAATCGATTTTTGACATTCTGGTTATTCTACCACCCATTCATTTGACATTAAAATCTCAGATGGATAAAAGTTAATTGTAAAGGGTTCCCGTGAGTTGTAGACACTTTTGATTCACGTCCCTACAAGATTTTTTGAATTTTTTTTTTTAAATCTTAGGTCTTATGATTTCAACTTATAACAAGGTGTCAACTTTGATTTTTAAATGGAACACCCCATTTTTAATGTATAATTGCTACAAAAAATCTGCATTTTGAAATCCCTACACAAGGTTTTTAAAAAACTTTTCTTTTTTTTTTCATGGATTATTTACCAATGAAAAATGCACATAAATACTTACCTTCGTAAGCTTTTTTAGTTTTACTAAAAAGCATTTCAGCTTCAGACTTCTCTGATGGATTTGTGTGCTTATCTGGATGATACATTCGACTAAATCGTCTGTAGGCATTGTTGATTTCATCTGGGGTTGCCTGAAAGTTTTGAGAAATACAATTTAATAAATTATCCTTCCAAGAAAAGCAAAGGAGTAGCAGGAAAAATAATTAAATGGAATATGACATCAGTAACACCACTAAAAAATCATATTGTAAAGGGCAGCAAATATGCTTTTATTGCTGGAAATATGGTGCTCTTTGGTGTTACATCAGTAGTATAAATAAAGTATTCGCAATTTAAAAAAAAGGAAAACCCCAAATTGCATTAGTTGCTTCATTAATTAATCAATAAATTAATTAATTTTCAAATAGTTATTTGGATATAATCCATTTGTGCTAATAAAGTTGTCTTTTAAGTTTTGGGCATAATGTAAAAAGGTGCAAGAATGGTTGAATCATCAGAGCAAGAGTCTGATAAATGAGAGGGACAGAGGAATAAGTTGAGTTAAGTCCCATGTTATACAAACATGACTTTTTCTGAATTTAATTGGAATTTTTCTTGGAACAGAAATAATGGATTTGAGCTAAATGTTAGTTAGAAATAATGGATTACTATGTCTTATTCTGGCGGTATAATGAAGGTCTGATTGAAAGGAACATTCAGCACAGAATAAAAAAAAGGTGACTTGGGGTGGAATTAATAGACATTTTTGTAATACCTCTGAGGCGCTAAGTCTCAGATTGCATACTGTCCAAGATAGGGAAACCTTTGCTATTAAGCAATGAATTAAGTTATCAGATTTGTCTATTAATTTCACCATTGGTGTTGTAAAGAGTAGGTAAATCACTTACTCCTCGGTCCAAATTAAAGAAGGCATAGTAGTCATCTTCCTGAAGATCACTTTGAAATTGTTCAGGTTCATCTTCCTTAAAGGACATGGTGATTTTATATTTGTGAAAGAATCACCAAATAGTTTCAGTAAAGATAACCTTCTAAAAAGTCACTTTTCAGGAAAAGCAGCAAAGTCCTCTCCTCCTCTTTGGGGCGGCGTGATAATGAATGATAACATTTGATAACGTGAAGTTTGATATGTGAGAAGATAGTGAAGGTTCCCTCCAAGTTCAAAACTGGGTCTTGGTGTTAAGGTTCAATTTATTTCGTGCATGATGAGTAGTACAAGTGGGTCACTAATGTTGCCAAGTTTCCTATTCATGTGTGTTGAGCAAATAGCCAGATCAATTTTGTGAAAAATGATGCTTAAACATGGTGAACCCATCAATTTTTCAAAATTTTTCAGGACGGTGTTTTTTCGTTTTTTTTTTACAAAATAATTTTATATGTTTTGTATTAAAATTAAAGCTTCATTTTTGGAACATTGAGCAGAATGTTTTGAGCTTTATAGTGATAGATCTATTTTAAAAAAATATTGAGAAGGAATCAAAATATTTAACTTTTTCTTCCTGCTAACATGTTTGTCATCTTACAGATACTGTGAAAAAGACGTTTCGAAAGTGTAAATTATGATAAGTCCCTTGCTTTTTCTGCCATTTTCATATCAAATGAAGCAGTCATTACAAACTAGACAAACAAGGATAATTACATGTCTTATTTTGCCATCGTGTACAATGAGTGAAAGAGTCGTTTTTATGAGGGCAATTTATGTTAAATGTACCAATTAGGTAGTACGTTTACTTTACTTTATTAGTCTGAGTATGAGTAGTCACGGTTGTCGAGTGTTATCATGCTCGGCTTTGCACGCAGGTGATCCGGGTTCGAATCCCGGCGGGGTCGGAATTTTTCCGCTCTGTACTTTACTTTAGTTGTCGGGGTTGACTCATACCTCGTGAGGACAAATGAGGAGCTACTTTGATAGGAGTAGCGACCAGTGGCGGCATTACAAGTACCAATTTAATTTAGTATAATAATGACGAGCGATGAAAATCTTGTAATGCTGATGATACCCACAAAATTGTGAGGTTCAAACTCGGCACCTCATCATGTTGTACGGATGGCGCCAAAGCATGTCTAGAGCATTTATCATCATATGCCGCTTTCAAAGTTTACAAATGTAGCAAGTACAAAAGATGGTAGAACTTGATAAATGATTTTCCTATTCTGCCATCTAGTAATTCTTGAGAAAGTAAAATTTTTGTGCGATACCAAATTCTGATAACGTCCTTTATCATATTTTGCCCAGTTCATTATACTGCAATAATACGATTTCGTCAGACGGCAAAATATGACACTGGACTTGATCAAGTTTATCCATCTTATGAAAGATAGAATTTGTTGAAAAGTAAAAGATTTTTCTTGTTAAGATACTTGAACATGCTTTACCACCTTTTGAACTTTCGAAAATGTCACTTATCACGTTTTTTTCAAAATTATTATCCAAGAAACTATACATCGTAGCGAAATTCTGATGCTACCAGTAGATAGAGCTCGTCGAGTACATTAGGAATCTGTTAATAACTCAATTTCGAAAAAAAATGTGGGTTACCATGTTTAGACATCTTTTCACAGAATTAATGCGTCTACATTTGGTAACGTTTTCCAGACTTTGATCTTTCAATGCGTCTGCTTTTGGCACCCTTCATTGTGTCTGCACAGAATGGGTATTCATAATGTTACGATTATTTTTGATATTAATTTTCCCAAAAAATTTAACATGTTTATCTCCAATTTGATACCCCCAAATAAAAAGATTAATCTCATGGAGTTCTTTAATCATTTCTATGATTTTTTTTATTAAGTTTATGAAATTTAGATATCGAGAATCATTGTAGATATTGATAGGTGTACCTAATACCTTATGCATACAAAAATTTCGCAAAATTTATTTTTAACAGTAGAAAAATAATGTTCTCTTGAAAATAAAAAATGTCCAACCAAAAATTTCGATACGATTTTTTTTCGCACCGTTAGGACCTGATTTGTTAGGAGAACATAATTACATTATGCAAATGCCAACAGGATACGATATCTCTTCAATCTTCATTAGTTGACATGTGACACACGTAGTACATATTTAGGGTTTTCCTATAGGTACCAAAGAGGAAAAACCCTAGAAATTGGAAGAAAATGTAATAGACGTGGGTTTTTAAATCGGAAATGATGTGGCTCTTAATAAATAGTAGTTAGCTTCACACCGGTAACAGTACAATAATATTTTAATAACTAGTATGTTCCTAACTATTTAACTATTATCACTATTATATTATTATCAGTAAAATAAAGAGTAGTTATACTATAGCTATTATTATGGAATCAATAGTACTGACTGTACTGAACTTATGAGAAGATGGAAGTAGAAATTGAATGAATTATGGGATTCCATTAGCAAAAAAATATATTAGCAATCATAGTGGTAAAAGTGATAAAAAATAAATTAATTAATATTAAAATTTAAAATTCTAATAAACTTATTAGGTATAAACCTCCCTAGGTGGTACTTTCTTTACATAATTTCCCATTTTTCCAAGTTCCAATGAAGGGTTTAAGTTGAATTTTAAAATTTCCATCAACTCATTGACAAATCAAAGTTTTATGATTAGAATAACCAGATTCATTTCATTCAAGTGTTCCTTATCAAGTTTTGAGTATGACTGTGGACTTCAGCGACTATTTTTGGGTAAGAATATTCCTGCACTTTGCAGAACAAATCTGTCTTGATACACTTTCTTTACTAAACATTAAAATATTGACCTATTGAGGAAGTTTACTTGGAATTTTTGGCAATTTATTATTATACTTTGATTGACGACGCCTTCTATCTTTTCTCATCAAGTTTTCATGGTAATAATTTGGTATAAAGTAACTGATATCAAAAATCTAAGTTGCCTCCCCCTGATAGAGTATAAAATAAACACACTTTCACTACCTTTTTCACTTTGCCTTTTCTCAAACTCATGAGGATTAGGTCATCCTGGGTGAGTTTTTTGGTTCTGGCACACCTGACCCTCATTCCAGAAAGCACTCTTAATCTCATAACCCCAAACCTCCCTTGCAACCATAACTCAAAACAATCTGATCTTATCAACCAAGCAGAGTGCATTGTGTGATGGTTCAAAGGGAGTATTCGGGATTATGAGAGTGAGAGTGCTTTCTGGAACAAACCTTGTTAAGGATGCCTCTAAAATTAACAATTAAAGCTAATTATTCAATAAGTGGACTTTGATACATATTAGTTGTATTAATAGAGAATTCTCATGAATTCAAAACAATCTTTGAATTTAAAGTAGAGACTGTATCGGTTAATCCCTCTATGGTCCATTTTGTTGTTGTACTTGTTTGAGTTTTGGGTTGGCTTCTGAACATCCTTTATAAAATCTGTATGTTCTATGGTGATCTTTTGTACTTATGTTACTATAAATTTTGTCTATGTGATTACATGGCTTGTTCTCTGTTTGTTTTTTTTTATGGTGTAGGACATTACTACGCAGCCAAACCCCTAACTTTGAACACAAATCTAAATTTAGATTTTAATTAGTTATAAAGTTGAAAACTTGGGGAGCCAGTTTCAGTTAGCTGTAGTTTAATGTAGATACTAAAATATACCATTTTTTTAATTTTGTAAATTAGATAATAAATTATTAACAAAGTTACAAGGAAGTAAAATACTGTAAAAATAAAGTCTTTGATTAGAGTTTTACACACTGGTGATGATATCAAGGACAAAATACCACTGTGAATCCCACAAGCCCTATCTGATAACATTGTTATACTTATCCATGTCATCATCACCATGAAAATGAAACATTTCAGACATGCTGACTTGGAAACACTATAAATTAAAAACAAAATGTCTGATTTAGCTATACAAGAAATTGTTAATTTTTAATTTAGATCTTTTATTTTCACAAAACAAAAATATTGTTTTATGAGAATTGTCAATTTACCCATAACATTCAAAAGTTCCACATTACAATAAAATTTATCTAAAATGTATTTATGATTTCAGGGAGACAAAAACACGGGCTTTGATGTATTGTATCACAATATGAAACATGGGCTAGTTGCTAGCAAAGAACTGTCAGATTTCTTAAGAGAAAGGTAAGTATTAGTTTTATTTAAAAAAAAAAAAAATGAATAACACCAAGAATCCCAGTACTTATGCATGTATTTTATCACTTGAAAGATCAGGTTTTTATAACTGTATATTCTGTATTGAAATGTTATTGTAGGTCTTGTGGCATAGTCAATGCCAAAAGTTGTAGTAGATACTTGTAAGACTTACTTCTGGGAAAGTAATTTATCCCAGAGCAAACGTAAATAAACAGAAAACCTATGTGGTTAACTGTTAAAATGTATTTGAGAGCTAAAACTGACCACAGAGTAAATTGAAAGGTTTGAAACCCTATTTGTTTCATCCCACAGAGCCAACATAGAGGAAAACAATTCCAAGTTGTTTGGAAAGTTAGCCAAACAATCAGGTGGCAGTGGTACATTTGCACCCCTTTGGCAAGTTTTGAGAACTTCAATAGAGAAAATAGCAGGACTTCATTTACAAATGATGCACAAAGTAAATGAATTGGTGAAAGAAGTGTGCAAGTATACAGAGGAATTGCAGAAGAAGCACAAATTAGTAAGTCCAATTTTCATTTTGTATCAGTGAAGATATGAATTTATTTTGCAGCCACTACCTCATAGTATTGAAATATTAGAGACAAGGGCTCTACAGAACCCTTGTCTTCCTTCTCTCTATGAGTAAATTATAATAATGAATATTTTACTTTTTGGTCTGCCCAGCTTCCATATATTTTATTCTGAGAAATTTCTAATATTAGAAATCGGAAGTATTGTGTTCGTTTAAAAAAAAATATTTTTTGCTCCGATTTCAACTGGACGTTTCATATCCTCCTGAGCAACTTTGGTATTGTGTCCGTCTGTTGGTCCGTCGGTCTGTTAAAAATATTCCTTTTAACGAGCAAATCTCAGAAACTACTTAACGGATTTCGATGAAATTTTGCACACATATAGAAGACGTTCTGCAGATGATCCCATTTTAAATTCATCAAATTCGTACTAGCGGTTCTGGGTGAAAGAGACCATGCGCCTGACCATTAACTTTTTACTTAAACGCTTATATCTCGTGAACGGTACACGCGATTTTGATGAAATTTTGTATGTGTATGCAATGTATGCATATTATTGTTTTACATAGGCTATTTATATTTGTTTTTTAGTTGATTATAATTTAACTCTGATATTTAAGAAAATCCGAAATTTTGGACAAAAAACAAGTTCCACCACATGCCGATACAGATTTTTTTGTAGAATCTAGAATGTAGGAAAAATAGTATTTTACTATTCAAATACATCAAATTTGAAGAAAATCGGTTAAGCGGTTTTGGAGATACAAGTGATTTAGTTTAAAATCTCAAAATTGGCACGTGTATACAATGTTAAAAAATCACGAGGAAGTATTGTGTCCATAATTGGCAGTGTTTTTTAAAGTTGTTTTTTTTACTATACACATTGACCTTTGAATAGAATTTATAACTGTATCTAAATTAGTTATTAAATACTATTGTTGAAACTTTTTATATGTAATTTGTACAACTGGAAACATTTTTGAGTCTATTTTATTGCAAAAAAATCTGAAATTTTATATTTTCATCAAATTCTTCATCATTGATATAATTAAAATACATACCATCAAACGTATAGCAATACATACCATCAAGAGTATAGCAATGCATACCATCAAACGTTCAGATTACAATATTTTTAATGTATAGTTCAAATTACTTAAACACACCTTAAAATCATTTATATGAAAGATCTCTGACTCTTTTCAGGTTAAGGAAGAGCAAGGTCCTACCCTAGAAATAGTACAAACAATACAGTCTACCACTCTGGTGCTTCAGAAGGCCAAAGACGTTTATCAACAAAAGTGTGAAGAATTAGATAAGTTGAAACGAGATAGCACATCTGCCAAAGATTTGGAAAAAGCAGAAATTAAAGTAAAAAAAGCTCAAGAAGACTACAAAACAATTGTTGACAAATATGCTTTGATAAAAGAAGATTTTGAAAAAAAGATGTCCATCTCCTGTAAAGTAAGTAAATTTTGTTTCAAATGAGAGTGGATAGCCTTTTACAATTAATTGATATAAACATCACTTGGCTTCTATTATTAAACATTAGTTGTTTTTGCATACTTAGCAATGGGACTGACTTTAAAATCAACCAAGACATGACTGTGCCATACTGCCATGCCTAAACTTAAATTTACACATGTGTTTCTTTTGCTATATTGTAAGGGCAGCACTAAAGGGAAAGAGGGTAGCCACATACGTAATGCTGTGTTTTGCCAAGATTTCCATGGTGATAAGTTAGAAGCAGAGTGGAGCAGAGATTAATGGACTGGTGTGGTAAAGTGGAGATGAGCAGGTTGTGGTCTTGGTAGTTGCTTTGGAAGGCAATAACCAAATACTAGGGGAAGGAAGGAACCCTAGGTCCATTTTCGTTTATCAGCTCTACAGGTTTCTTTATATTTGTGACAAATATTACAAGTGGACCATGTACACAATGATCCTTACAGTTCATAAATTTACCTCATTGTAATATTCTCAGTTTTTATAAATAACCATGTATAAGTGACCTGTTTTAGAAGTATCATCAATAAATATAGAATCCTAACGTAATTAATATTTTTTGATGTCCCACACTCACAATTTCGATGTTTTTTTTCTATTTAACTGATAATTTTATTGTTTATTTTTCAAAAGTATTTTCAGCAAGTTGAGGAAGCACATCTGAGACAAATGAAAGAATTTCTCAACACTTATACAGAAGTCATTGAAAGCAATCATGATCTTATTGGTCAAGTAAGTCATTAGCATCATCTTTCAATTTTTTTTTTTTTTTTTATTCTCATCATCCTGGGTAAATTTTTATTAAATTAAATCATAGTACAAAAGCCTCATCAAGACCTTGGTTCACAGGCAACGTACCAAGTATGGCCGCGTACCATGGCGAGTCTTTGTTTAAAATAAAAAGCTGATTTTATGTCGCCTGTGACTTCAATCAAGCGTCGTCCTACATCTTTGACAAAGAGTTCCACGGATGCTCCCCACGGGCCGAGGGTTTCGAAGGCCAGGGGAATGAAAAGGAAATTCTGCATCGTGATGTTTCCGTACTTGCTTCTCTTCCTCTGACTCGCCTCTTCCGCAGCAGAACCTTTTGTGTGGCTTGTTTTGGATATACAGGGTGAGCATAAAGTCTCACCCCACCCCCCGTATCTCAAGAATGGCTGTAAATACAAGAAAACGCAAAAACCCGTGTTCCTTAATTTTTAGGGGGATTAATTTTCAGCCAAAAATTTTTTGCTTACACGGCCCCAGTCAGGCTGGGCATGGACCAACTTTAAAATCTTAAATAGAATAGTATGTCTTGTGGCATATTGTTTTAAAGGTCTCGTATAGAGAATATCAGTACAGCAAATTTCAGTGAGCTACGACTTACCGTTCTCGAGATACAGGGTCGGACGTCCTGCGTAATATCCATATATTTTGACCTATAACTCGTTGACCGTAAATTCCAGAAAAATGAAATTTGTTGATAATAAGTCCTTATGGCAAGAACTTTCGAACAAGTTAAAATTTGATTTGTTTTTTCGTTAAAATTTTTCGGACTGTTCGTCCGGCTGGCTGACGAAACCGACCAGAAACTAATATCAACAGAGTATGTCGAGTTATACCTTTTTCGACAGGGCTTGTCATAAGGAGTTATTATCAACAAATTTAATTTTTCTATAATTTACGGTTAACGAGTTATAGGTAAAATATATGGATATTACGCAGGACGTTCGACCCTGTATCTCAAGAACGGTAAGTCGTAGCTCACTGAAATTTGTTGTAATGAACTTCTCTCTATGAGACCTTTAAAACAATATGCCACAAGACATACCATTCTATTTAAGATTTTAAAGTTGGTCCATGCCCAGCCTGACTGGGGCCGTGTAGGCAAAAATTTTTTGGCTGAAAATTAATCCCCCTAAAAATTAGGGAACACGGGTTTTTGCGTTTTTTTGTATTTACAGCCATTCTCGAGATACGGGGGGTGGGGTGAGACTTTATGCTCACCCTGTATATGATGGAGCAAGCGTGTCCACACATGTACAATCCCACACCAGGCTTTTCCCATTTTTCCACGGCACAAGTGTGATTCCGTCCGGTCTCTTACCATCACTCCGTGACAAACCGACTGGTTCTAGTGTTGCCGGGACATGAATAGATGTGAGAGCACGATGTACGATATTGTTCAGTTCGTGGTTTAGTGGTTCAGTTTAGTGGTTCTTTCAATTGGTTCTCATATTTATTAATGTTACAATGAATATTAATTATTTGTCACCGAGATAGTACAAATTAATTTTTTTCTTATTTTAAATTCATAGTAATGGTAGAGTTCATGATTCTCACATCATTTTTATCTCAGCTTGTTTGGCAGCCTGCCTGGTCCTTCCTTAGAGAAACCAATATTTTACAACTGCCCTCGATGGACACATGTTACTTATTAGCATAAAACTAATGGAGTTTAGACACAAGATTATTCTGTATGATTTCGTACAATCTAGTTTTAAAAGACTTGATGTTTCAAGAATAGCCAGAATGTGATTTTTGTATCCTAACAAAGGCGTATATTCTATACTTTCAGATTTGTTTGGAATTCAAAAGGCAATGTGTAGAGCTCACTATAGAGAAGTTGTTGGAACAATTTGTCTTGAGAAAATATACTGGCTTGGAGAAACCAGGTATAAATATCATTATAGGGTGCATGTTTCATTAGTGTAATGATGTGTTGGATGTGAGTAATGATGTTTTCATGTGATAAAAAAAGACACCACTCCGACCTCCATCAACACAGTATAATATATAATTATCAATAAAACCAGACTAACTAAGAACAGTCTGTGTTAGCAATTCTACAAACTTGTATTCCGACTACTCCCATCTGATGAAGGAAGTGTTAGCACAAATCCAAACTGTGAAGGCCACTTAAAATGAGGGGCTATTTCACAAAAACAATTATGGAAGAAACATTAAAGAGCTATTTAAGAAACATTTATAAGTTTCTTATATATAACATTCCAACAAATCTGAGAAATATTTTAAATGAAAATAAAATGAAGAAAGAGATTAAAAATATTTGATAAATTGCAATAATGAAATTTAAATCAATATGGAAGACACGGATTAATGAAGAAATGATTTAACACATATTGTAAAATGTACCCTATCTCCCGAAAAGTACAAGAGTACTTAATAGGAGGTAGATGATGTGACATAGTATGAAAATATGAATAAAAACAATTATTATTATTATCTATTATTCATCCAAGATGTCAGGTATTTAGAAATAGTTTCAGATCCAAAATGGTTCATTTTCAGTTTTATCCGAGGACCCAATTCAGCCCATCTTGCCTCTTCTCAACCTCGCTCCCACCGAACCGCCAGAACCAAAACCATCCGGACCGCTTCCAGGTGGTGAGATGAAACCACCAAAGCGCGAAGGTAATATTGGTGGTTTGAATAGCAGACCGTCCCGTCGTACTACTTCCTTACTGAATCTGTTCATATCAACATCCCAGGGTAGGTCTACCTCGCTCTCTCTCTCTATCTCTATTTCTCTCAAAAATATATGTGTGTTTTCTATTATTATCTTGTATATAAATTTTATAGAGATCATTAATCACATATGATAACTGATGATAAGTAATGGACATGGTACTTAAAGAAAAAAAAAAAAAAACTTTTAACTGTATACAGAATGTTCAAAAGTATTAAACAGTGTTCATAATTTGAGAACTGGTTAAAATATAGACCATAGCAGTATGTCAGGCCAATTCATAGCCTGATGCATGTAGTGTGTAAGATACAAAAGGTTTTTTATTCACCTTATCATAACGCTGTCTTTGTGTAAGATAATGATATTAAATTTGTTTAGTAAATTAACAACTAATTATTATTTTTTTTGGAAGATAAGGGCTAAGTTCCTATCCAAAAATACCAGGCCTTTAAATACTGAAACGTGAAATTAGACCAAATAAAATGACACCTTTCATTTTTCAATTCAAAGTTTTCAATTAATTTGTAATAAAAACTTTTTAATTTTCCAAGTTTTTTAAACAAAACAATGTGCATAGTAAAGGATTTCTTTTTCTTCTAAAATAATATTGTAATTTCGTACTTTCTATAATTCTAGATTGTAACCTGGCCCTTATTTTAGTGATTATATTGTTATGTGGAATCAAATGAACTCTAAAACACATACTTTTTTTATTTAAAGGGGCGAATTTTTTCTTGGGATTTTTAATTTATATTTACTATCATTGTCAAGTGTGGCACTAGGGGCAACTTTTAAATCTTTAATAGAACTAATATTGAAATGTATTTTTAAACTTGAGCTTCTAATTTTAACCCTAATTTTTTTTAAAGAGTTATGAAAGGATGAAGTTAAAAACCTTGTTTTCTCAATTTAATATTTAAATATAAATAAATTTGAACTCTTTGTGGTGGCCCTGACAATTTTGAATAATTCAAAACCTTGAAAAGTCCCTTTGTAATTTAAACAAAAACCTTTTCTGAATTTCAAATAGATCTCAAGTTATTGATGCCATCTATTGTTTTTTCGTTTTTTTTACACCCGTCTATAAGTTAATAAATGGTAAGGGCAAATTAATAGACAAAATCGATATCTTAAGTGATTGATGACTTAGCATTAGTTTTTCCTATCTAATAAACAATACGCAAAATCTTGACTCAGCTCCAGACAGACATTACAAAAACGTCTATTAATTCCGCCCTAAATGTTACTACTTGGTCGGATTATGTTTATGTTATTCCTTACCATTAAATAATTGTACTATTTGAACCATCTCATTCTGTTACAAGTTAAAGATTTTTTCTCAATACATAGTTCTACTAATTATTACTGTTAGAAATCGTAAAACCCCTACTATTTTGTTTATGTATTACACTATTTGTTGGTATGTGTAATGGTTTTTACATTTTAAAGAAGGTAAATAGATACCATGACTACAGACGAGTATTCAAACAGCATGAAAGCTTTGAAATCATTTCAAATGTTAATAAAAACCCTTTCTTCTCCTACTTGCCTCTTGAATTTTTCAGTATATAATACATATGTTACAGGCAACAATAAAGAAGTGGTGCTAAGTCCGCAAGGTTTCGCGGGGGTTGGACAAGGTATGCCTACTTCTGCCCCATCTAGTCCTAACTCAACACCTCTGCCCACTGCTCCCGTTATCACTCTCTCTCGCAACCCCCTGCGCAATTCTAAATGTAATGTTAACCAATAACTACCGTACTGCTCTATTTTGAATGAACTTTTTTGTATGTTTCCCACACCACATTGCTTTTCAATAGTTCACAAACAAATTTGTTGATGTATTTTCAGTTTCCTCTTGAACTCATTACATTTTTTTTCAACAGAGCACAAAATGATATCCAATATACAAGCATTTATTCAATTCACTCATAATTCCGAAATAATAATAGGCTCATAGGGTCTTATGAATAAAAGTTACACCATCGTAAAAATACTATAGGGGCTTCTATGACGAATCCATCATTTATAAAGTTCTAGCCGGATCCCAATGGCACTTTAATGTTTGAAAAATCTTAAAACAAAAGTATGTAGTGAACGCTGTTCGCGATTTTCTTCTGTAGGTCAAAACTTCCGCAATTCTCTTTCTGCGGCTGATGTCCGATTTTACGCATCTAAAATCTTTTTTTATTGCACATCTAGACTACAGAGGAAACCTTCATGCAAAATTTCAGATTTGTAGGTAAAACCGTTTCGGAAAGAAATTTTTTTTTAATAATTTTCTTTTGTTAGTACCCTAAAACTCAATTGCATTAGTAAATTAATGTATTGTTTCTCTTGTAAATGGTGGATAACCAATATCAAAAAGATATCTATCTAACTGGTATTGGTACATCGAAATACCTACTTAAAATATTTGTTTTTTCAAAGTACACCACCAAACTGGTATTGGTTGCTCCATGGTAAACGTTCATTTTTGCCATTGAAAAGCTTCACTCTTATTTTTCCTCTGTCTTACATGGAACATTTTTTTATGCTAGCTTTCCCAACAAGCTATCTATATCATTGATGAGATACTATTTGCTCATACTAAAATTTGGTTAAAAGCTCATCATACAAATGTTTGCTTTACAAAATTCTTCTAAAAATATTTCACTATTGGTGATTTTAATTAGAGTAATTCTATTAATATGATTAGGTATGGAAAACAAATTTCGCCAGAATCACCAAAATGACCAATATTCTCTAATAGCTCTCAAGTTCTAAATAGGAAACAGAACCACAGTAATGTTTCCGGTAATATGTATGATTTTTTTATCCTTATTTTTGTGGTTTACCCCTCTAATAGTTTGGCATGAACGACTCAAATTTTCTCTACTATATCTGTGTATCTGGTGTTTACTGCTTGAGTTCAGCACTACTAGTTCAGTACAGAAGATAGAGTTAGATATTACGTGATGAGTGCAGAAGATTTAACAACTACTTGAGTATCAGAGGAAACAGAATTTGGTAGTACATAGAATTGATTGTATTTTTACTTTTCCTTAGCTTTTGTCATCCAGTCCTATCACAGCACAATTTTCTACACAAATAAACTATCTAAGTTTTGTATGTCAATTTATCACAAACCCTACACTTTGTCAGCGCATAGGCGTTTCATTTGTGTTGTCCTGTGTAGTAAACAAGGTGAACTTTCATACAAATTTTCAGCTTTCTAGTTTTTACCGTTCTAGAGATACTGACATTAGCCAGTGAATGAAATATGAACGGGTTGGTGATTTTGTATGTATCTTATCCAGAAAATTCCCCCCAGAAAAGTTGTAGATGAAGCCATTTATTTCATATCATGAACTCTTTTCTCATGTCAGATATCTTCATTCTTTTTCCAAGTCGAACGTTAAACCCATTCGGTACTCAAGTAGTATGCAGCTCTTTCACCCATGTACCTACTTGCATGTTACTAACCATTATAATGCACAAACATATCTCCTAATGTAATCATTTTTAGTAACTTTAATGTCATGTTTATTTTTGACAGCTATTGCACCACCACTTTACTTTGTTCATAAATATATGGACTTGATTTTTTTTTAAAGGTTTTTTTTTCAGAACATAATTCTGCATGGTCAATGTGATATGGAGGAAGGTTTCTTTTCTTATTCATATATGCTATTTTTTAGTTTTGATTTTGTTTCTTTTTTTATATTAACTTTTATATATTATTTCTGATTATTTTTCAAATTCCTTTTCATTTCCTTATCCTTGAAAGTTGACGGGACAGTCATTTTGTATTTATTTTGCTATCTGTATGTGTTGGGTAAGTTTCATTTTATTTTGTGTTGTATTAGATGCTACTTATTAGAAAAATTTCAAGGAACAATCCAGAAATCTGAAATTTATGTTAGTATCAATAATTTCCATGGACAATATTAATGACGTTATCACAGAATTTGTTATAATTGAGGAAGCATTAATTTGTAGTCTTGTGCAAAAACATTTTAAAACTTTTAACGTTAAAAAATAATTTTATAATTAAAAAAAAAATCCTAATATTTTTTTACTATTTCAACATTTATATTTTACGTTTATTTATCCTTAGGGTTCCTAAGAAGCCGGCGAGAAAAGAGGAAAGAGAAAAAGGCGAAGAAAAAACCTGATGGCACTGGAAAAGAACCAAGGTAATTTAATTCCATACACCAAAAATCAGATTTGCAAGCAAAATTACTGACCCGTAAAAACATTACATCCAAAAGGTTTTACAAGTATGTACGAGTATAACATAATTATCTACCACTTAGTGTTATACAATTCAGCCTGACCACGAAGTACTCAAATTATATGGGAGGTATATTTTAAAAGCTTTCCTTGAATGAGTAAGTACCCATAGATGTAAATTCAAACTTCCAAGCGAGCTTCAAAGTGTTGTTCTACCATTCAATTTATTTGTTACCCATGATTTATGGAATTTTACCCTGATTCTAGGAACTATATTCATGGAATGGCCAGAATTCTAATTGATTATGACAGTGATTTTATTTTCCTTTAGCTGAACAGTTTTTAAAATTAACTGGTGAGAATTTCTATACTTAACCTCATATATTTTTTCAGGTTTCATTGTAAAAATAGAAAGCAAGTTGCAACATATTACGGGTGATCAAAGGGCCAAGAAATATCCATAGCAACGTATTTCCCTTGCAATACAGAGAGGGAATAGTGCCAGGGCGCTTTTCCTCCTTCCAGTTCCCTCTGAGAAGTTTTTGATTTGTAATGAAAGAAAAATATAACATAGTTTATTTATTGTTCTTGATGATTTTTTCAGAGATGAGAAAGAAAATTTGGAGCCCAAATCCGAGACCCCCACACCCGAGATCGACGAAGAGGGTTATTGTATTAGACCAAAAGAAGAAATGTGGGATGCAGAGAAATTCTACACAACATCTGAAAGTGACTCGGGTAAGAAATAAACAAATTTTGAAGGAAACGAGGAAATGCAACAGATAGAAGAAAAAGAAAGTTAGGGAAGCATGTGAGTCCGGAATTAATTACTCTCTTTAAAATAATCTGGATATAATACAAAAAATTGAACGTACATTCAATCAAATTAAACAGGGTGATAAAATTTAATTAACTGATTATTACCGTTGGTGTGTCCATGAATGACATTTTGATCACTTCTTTTTAATTTAACCAACGACTAGAATCAAGCTTTGATTTAATAAATAGATAAACGCACTATTTTTAGGATTTTTAGAAACAATCTTTAATAAAAACTGGAACCATGATAATTTTGGGGGAAAATGTCTATTTATTCAAAAGAAAAAAAATACAGTTAAGTATTAGTATTATGAATTATTTGTGGTAAAGCAAGAACCTCCTTACAATGTTCGTGGGTTAATATCCCCTTTTACTTTTCCAAACCCTATATAATATTTTACATACTGAAGTCTGGTAATGCCAACACTGGTTGTTACTCATACAAGTAACTACTCTCTTTTCTTCACGAGAACTCTGTGAATATAAACGCCTATTTAATTTCAGATGATGATCGAGAACACAAAATTCATGTGGATATAAAACCACTCAGTAACAACAATCAGATAAGTGCCAGTGTGGATGAACTCCGAGTTACCGGTAAACTATTTTTCTTCTCATTATTATTTTTCTTTTAAATTAATAGCTTCAAAACAGTCAATGAATAATATCCTACTGATTAGACTTAAGTGGTAGAGAATCGGGGTTAAGTGGTAGAGAGCATTATTCTTTAGAGATTCTTTTGGGAAGGCTTTTTTTTCTCAATATGACGGCCATTTTGTGATTGTACAGTAATTGAATATGTGTGTAAAATTAACTACAGCCTTTTCTGCTCATTGTGCAGAAAACAATTGATTCACCTTTAGAAAAGTCGTACAATTTAGCATTTCATTAATTACATTTGAAATGTTGATTTTCGATGAGTGTGTTTTACTGCCCCTAGAATTTAAGGTACATATTTTTTTTAGGGACACTCTGTGAAGGTCACATTTTTATGAAATAAATATTCATTCACTTTTTCGAAACATTTTATATGTTCAAATTAACCAATCAGTTGGATATTCTTTGGTAAAATATATACATAATTAATCGATTTTTATGTACATCTTTTTACAGTTGGAAACCTCACTCTTTCTCCTTTGAGTGGCAAGGAGCGTCGTAACTCCATCGATATTAATCCAGAGTCTCACAAGAAGTTGAACAGTCTAGGAGATCTCAATACCGCACTCATGAAATCAATGGGGCCACCCGAACTAAACTCATCTGTGATGAAAACCATCGGTGATACCAGAGCAGATGGTGTTAGTCTTAAAGGCAACGAGGACACAGTTGAGCCAATGGCTTCTTATTTGGAAACTCGGCGGATAAATCTACTTCAGACTCGTCTTCCACGTCCAAATATACAAGTGAGTTAGATACGATAATCTGTTCTAAATACTTAATCATATAAGTTAAAGTATGTTTGATTTCTTTGTGGTAATGCACAAGGACACTTTACAATTTTTGTGGACACCGGAGCATCACTAAGAGCCTCTTTCCACTTTTCGAATTATTTTAAATAATTTTCTTTATACTCTGGGAATGCCACCACTGGTCGTTACTCATACATATCTACTCATTTTTCCTCACGAGGTATGAGTGGACCCCGGACATCCAAAGTACAGAGTAGAAAATTTTCTACTCAGCCGGAATTCGAACCCAGGTCACCTTGCGTGCAAGCCCAGCGCTCTACCTACTCGGCCACGGTTTTATAATTCTGTATTATTTTTCTACATAATGCAAAAATACATATTTACATTAAAAAAGAATAAGCAGTAAACCAAGGGGCGAGATTTAATCCGTGTAGGTTTGAGGGGTTTTTTTTAAAGAAGAAGCTAGTAATTTTATAGAAATTCAAGACGAACCAAGATGCGACTTTGCTGAACAGTGAGTTTTGTAAGCGAAATGACTTAATACCCACTAAGTCACCTTTCCTAGACATTGACCCCGGAACCGTTCATAGAATATTACTTAGGTTTGAGGGTTACTACCCGTTTACAAAAAAGAACCTCATTATTTATGATTGATATAGGTGATTTCTGGGAACAAATCCTTTATAAAATTTTTTCACCTTTTTTTACTCTTCTCCAACCAGAAATTAAGATCTGTTAATTTTTATTGTTTTTTTTTCAGACTTGGGTGATTTGTTTTCCGAAGTTGGTGAAATAGTACCTGCTCTTCCTCCAAAGCAGACAACTCGTGTAACTCCCACGATGATATCTCTTCCGAGGCCACCTTCTCGCCGGAGTGAGGTAATTCTAATACATTCATACATGATTTTCGTCTAGACTCACTTACAATACAGAAAAATTAATTAAAGTTTTTAGTCAAGCCTTGACTAATATTTTTTTTTAGTCAAGTAGGAAAGCGTAAATAATATTATTTTTCAAAAATAAATTCTAGACACCCAACCAGTATCAAAACTTATTCATTTTTTTATGAAACAGTATTTTTACATGTACAGGATGAACCCGAAAACACTATTATACTCGTTAGTTGTAGTTCCTTGTTCTAGGAGTCCAAACAGGTTTCCTTTACTAAAAAAAGCCCAATCTTACTCCTTATTGTGGGAAGTATTTTTATTTTATTATTATTATATAAATGAACAAATCTTTACTTTTCAAGCACTTGTTAACCAAGTGTTAGAATAAGTAAATGAGCTGTTGAAAATACTTGTGTCGTAAATTAGAGCTGCTTAGGAAGAGTACATTAATAAAATAATAATACTAAGTTGGATACAGATCGTTCAATTAACTTTTCAGTTCCGAGGACAAGTCAGTCCAACCAATTCAACTCTCATGCGTTCTGATAGTGAGTTCAAAACGTCCGGTGTGTCTACCACTAATTCTTCCAGAGGACCATCTCCTTTAACTATAGGCATGTCCGATACAATTCCTCTTGCTGTGGCATTCCACGAGATTATCCATTCCTATTTCCGCGGCACTGATGAAACCAGGTTAGTTTTACGATTAAACTGAATATTTAAACAAATTGAATGTGCTCCGAATTGATTCCATTGCTGCGCAGCGTTGCAGCGGTATGTCATAAGATGCAAGGAGAGATGGAGGAGTGGAAGTCGTGTTGGTGTTATGGAGATGGGATGATCATTGAAAAGAGAGAGTGACAGCGAAGAATATTTCAATTGAAGTTTTAAATAAAGTTATCGATTTCTGGTTTCTTTAAAAAAGATTAATGATGCTCCGAATTGTTCTATATCTCAAACACAGGGCAAGACTTGGAGACATCTTCAGCCGAGATTTATTGTGAAAATATACTTCTAAAGAAAAGTGCTAATTGTTAGAACTATAAAAAAGTCACTATGAAATCAAATTGAATGTTGGACGTGTATGATCAAACTAGACGAGTACAATCTGAACCTACAAGGCAGGAACCAATGTTTCTACGTATAGTATTCGTCGTTAAATTATAGAACGTAAATTAATAAAATGTAAACTAATTGACCTTTACATTGAAACACCGTTTTTTCTCTTCTGTTTGATCTAGATGTCAGGTTAAAATGTCTGGCGACATGATGCTGTCATTCCCAGCTGGCATAGTTTCAATTCTTACCAGCAACCCGTCTCCAGCTCAATTAAAATTCAAAGTCGGGAACATTTCTCACTTAGAAAACATGTTACCAAATAAACAATTAATTTCCTTGTAAGTTTGATATAATATTTTTCTTTATTTTATGTATATGGTTTCTTTTTGTTTTTATGTCAACGTTAGTGGGTACTTGAGCATTACAAAACTCATCTCTTTCGCAAACATTATCATACGTATTCCCTTCTCGCCACTGATTGCTATCCATACAATTAGCTGAACATGTTTACTTACGAGGTATGAGTAGAGGCTGTGGATCTAAAGAGTATACGAAAAAATCTGGCTATTTTTTTAATTTTACAGACATACCTGTTTCTTCTAATAATAACACTCTTTAGTGGATGGTAACCACCAGGCGAGGTTAATGCTCAAAGCATTTTCTACCTTCTAACACTCAAGAGTCTTATTATTATCTGAGTATTATTATACACATAATTAAATTAATGAGGAAAAATCCGAGTATTGGGTGGGATCTGATCCAAAGATCTATGCGCTAGCTTCTTTATATTACAAATCTAACGTCATGATCATATCGACTACCAATACATGTTTGTTAAGTCATTTTAATACAAAAACAGAAGAATATTAACTTGTGATTTTTTTTCTTTTCAGAGACGAAAATAAAGTGGATACATCCAGTGACAGTTTGACCTGTGTGTTCAATATGAGTGCCTTGAATAGTTTATTGAGGAAGCAAAGTGAACAGAACTCCACTGCTTCATATTTTAATGTTGATATTCTCAAATATCAGGTGAGCATTCAAACTCATTATTTATATCTAAATGAAAACTTGTGATTTTTTTCTATTTTGACATATTCACAGAGATCCTTTGATTTTCGTTAAAATGGTGAAATTTAAGCATCTGTTAAATAATTTACCCTTAACCAAAAAAAAAAAGTTTCCTTCTCCTTTAGTTTCAATCCTAGGATTAGTTTGCACCAGTATCACAAAGTTTGATTTGTATTATTTTGAATTTCCATTATTTCCTGTCTTATGTCATCCTTCTTGAAATTTCATATAAGTTGCATTCCTTGTTTTCTTTTATTCGTTCGATATACTCTTTCTTTGGCCATGTTAACAATACTATAACACGACTTAGTGCTTGATGATAAGCAGCGAACTTGTAACCAGAGGTCGTGTTCAGTCCGTGTCACGAATTAGTAAGCGATTTGAGTAGTTGTGATATACGAAAGTGATAAACAATATGAAACTTTTTTAAAAAAAAAAAAAAAAACTTTACATATTCTGTGTATACTTGTCGCCAATTAGAGCAAAAAAATCTTTTGAATAATAATTTTAAAAAGTAAATAAAAAGGACAAATCCGATATAATTATGCATTGTTAGTTAGTCATTGGTCAAATAAATTAGGGCATCCTTATTTATCAAATACCTACCCATAAAAATAGTTAAGTCTTCTTGTTAATGTGCATAAAGGTTATAGTATAGTAATGTAAAATTAACATTTAAAATCTATACCTCTTTTGTAGATAAAACCTAAACCCGGTGCTGAATCATGTCCATTCCAACTTGTGGCTCATTGGAAGTGTGAAGCCTCACATACCGATCTTAAAATTGATTTCAAATATAACAGCCACGCAATGGGATCTTCATCACCTTTACTCAATGTTGTTTTGGCTGTACCCGTTGATGGAGAAGTTATTAATGTACAGGCCAAACCCACTGTTCAATGGTGAGTTTTGTAAAAAAAATTTTTCTCAAATTGTAACCTTTTATTTTCAAGGTGTACAAAGGCTTATTCACTTTATAAAGTGAACCACTACTATACGAATAACTTTATTGTCAAGCCAAGAAAACGCAACCCAGTTTGTATTATGGTAGTGGATGTGGTTACGGCGCTAGACTTGTAATGTAAACAATCTAGCCCATGGAACCGTGATGTGAGGTTTGGATCCCACCTGATACTTGAATCTTTCCTCGTCTATTTTTGTATGTGACCACATAGTTATAAGGTTATTGGGGGAAAGACTTGTCCATCTACCTTTATTGTAATTACTATAGATAAAAAAACGTTTTCTGCTGTTAGAGTCAAAATTCTAATTAATAGCTCTCGTTTTCACAGGTTACCAGAAACCCACCGTGCCCTTTGGAAGTTCACAGATTTATCTCAACATTCTGAAAATCACGGTATCGGGTGTGTCAAAGCCCGCTTTGAACTGAAAAATGGTCCAGGAAAGCCGGGAACTATAGCTGTCCAGTTTAACTGTGAAGGAACAACCCTATCCGGGGCGGAATTTGAATTAGTGGGTCCTGGATACCGAGTCTCCTTGGTAAAGCGGAAATTCATGTCAGGTATGTGTGTGTGACTTTGAAAATATTCAGGTCCCTAATTTGAAAAATTCCGGTTTTTTATTGTCTTTTTTACAATTCATTATCTTAATTGTGAACTAATATTACAAGAATTTTTCCTCATAATTTGAGTTTGTGACCACATAATAATAAGACTCTGAAAGTTAGGTGGTAGAAAATTCTTAGACCATTAACCTCGCCTGGTGGTTACCTTCCAGGAAAGAGTATTATTAAAGGAAAGATTATTTTTATTATTACAAGGATTCAAATAACTGATTTGTACCAAATCACCCTACTGCCCCAGTTGCATTGTCACTAATGGAGGAATAGCGAATTAATTTGGCGATGAGTCATTTGATTGTTTACACAATTGTCCATTAAGTTTGTGATCTAATTTCTCCATTAACAACCATGCAACTGTGCTATACAGGGTGTAACAAAAATGCATGTCAATAATGAAACCACATGTTCCAGGTACTAATTTAGAGCTAGTTTATTATCTAACAAAAATGGAAATTCGCCTTCCTTTCTTGAGGACGCGCCACCCAAAGTTCAATAAAAAAATAGTTTTGAATTTTTTCCTGAGCGGTATTTTTGATTTGGACGAAACTTTCACCACAGACTATTGTCATCAGGGTGCTCATTTCATGCAATTCCGGACCGGCAAGAATAACAAGAGAAACCTCCATATCTACGCCCCTGGTTATTTTTGAAAGTCTGGAATTACATCCAATTTGCACCCAAATGCCATTAGAGAGTGACGAAAATTTCGTCGAAATCAAAAGTACCACACAGATAATACATTTAAAAAACGCTTGTTATTATTGAACTTAGGGGCGTGTCCTGAAGAAAAGAAGACGATTTCCATTATTTTTAGATATTGGACCCCCACTCCCAAAATTGGTCTCTAAAATATGTGGTTTTATTATTGACATGTATTTTCGTTACAATGTGTTGTCCTTACACAAAATAAATATCTCCAAAGATGGCTTATTTACAATACTGCAAATTGTAGATTTTTGTGATCATTAACACACTTGTTTTATTTCATTTCAGGCAAATACATTTGTGATGGTGACTTCGACAACCGATATTCAAATGTAGCTTCTCCATCCCCTTCAGATTTTACTAGCTAATTTTAATTCTGAAAGAGATTATATTTATTTGTTACTGAATGTTCTATGTATACCCCATATTATTTTTATTCGTTTTTTCCATTTAAATTATAACAGACACCTTACCACCCACACAGCATAATACTTGTCTTGTTAATCGATTATTATTTTTTAAACATTTTTTTTGTAGTGTGGGTGGAGCGCCGTCTGTCACAAATAATAAATTTTGAACAAAATTTAAACGCTTAGATTTGGGATTTTTGATCCTATAATTTAGGCCATAAATTATTTCTTGCAAACATAAAATTTTAGGAGATAGTGCAAGAAACCGTTAGAAGCTTTTTTAGGGCTTATGTTCTGTTTCCAAAGAGTTAGTTATTTCTCATCTATAAAAAAGATTAACTTAATTTGTCTGCAAACGTTAAAGAGTTCTAAGACAGTATAAATAAAAACCCAGTTAGAATATACCCATATTAACTTACATACATAGTATTATGAATATCATAGTAATGATGTATGAACTAAAAGAGCTGATTACGAGGTCCTTGGAAATTGAAAAGTTCAACATTAAATAAATAGGTACCAATTAGCTCAGTGGTTAACTACTCGCTTGCCATGCGGAAGGTCCCGGGTTCGTATTCTTAATTTGGTTACAATTGTATGTAAAGGATACCTTCGGTGCGCTCGTGTTGACCCAGCACCCAAATGGGAAGTATTGTGTCACTTCTCGCCCATCAGAGGGGAGACATACTGCGGGATGGACAAGCTACAACACAGACCAAAAACGTCTGCAGTAGCTCCTGTTTCATGGCTACGAAATAAAAAAGGCTGTGAAACACTAATCTTTTAATGAATTTTTTCTCTCAAAAGTACTCGCTTTGTGGTTATCTAGAAGCTCAATTTTGGGGCCAAAATTCTCACAAATAGACCAATTAAACTCTAATTTGAAAGAACATAAAAACTTTCAAAGTGTTTTGATAACAGAACACGTGCCGTTTGCCGTCTACAAGTCATAAATTTTGATCCAGTTTTTTTTAGCAGGATGTCCAAGAAATCTTATTTTGTTTCTTTCTCTTTTTCAGCGTTAGTCCACTTATACTTCCAATTGATTTATTATTGTAAAGAATAATAAAATTTGTGTTCAAAATAATTAGGAATAGTTGTTTATGACTGTTCTCGGTGTGTCACCAATGTACTTGTATTTTAAATACCCCACTATGTATGATTCGTATGTAGTATAAAAAAGTACCTAAATAGCATTATTCTTCAAAAATTGACCGTTTCTGTTTTGTTATCAAAGATTTTTTTGATGAATTATTGATATCTGGCATGACAAAAATAGATGAATATTTTTCTACCAGATTTAGTGACGAAAATATAAGCGTTTTTCAGAGCTCAAAAATAATACGAACTAAATATAAAAAGTAAATGGTAAGTTCAAGAATGGGTATACTTTTTTGGATGACTGAGTGCCTTGGTTTTTTTCTCAAAATAAGTTAAAATATTAATTGGAGGAACCTTCAGTGCGTTTCAAACTATAATTAATTTATCTAAGAAAAAAAGTCCTGCCATATATCAATATTCGTCTTCAAAATAAACTTTAGAACTTAGTGAATTGTGCAATGACTTTTATGTGTCACCAATATTTGCAAAATTCATCATGTCAAAATGCTCTGTTATAATTTGTTTCTAGTATGAAAATTACTCTAAATATTATTATTTACATATTTAAAATTGATTGTTCCAATGTATTGTTTTATTGAAAGTATTGCATATTTATTCCAATTATATTTTATTCTTCTGTTAACATGTTCTGATGATTTCTTATCTAACTCCAACAGAGTATGAATAGATTTTTGGTTTTTTTTTTTTTTGTACTTTCTATTGCTATCAGTCTTCAATGATGTGTGTTTTTATAAAACAATATATCAAAAGCAATAAGTCATACAGCAATTAAATTTGGTAGATTCAAGGTGCTACTAATGCCAACTTAAAGAATTTCATGCATATTTAATTTCCTGATCAGAAAATATGTATATCGAAAAAGATTTTTTTTGCTTTCAAAATATAAAATTTTGTACCAGATATCAATTTTTCAAAGAAAGTTGTCTTGAACATGAAGCTCATCCATGTATTGCTTAAGAATTTCTGAGATTATCAAGTTAACTGTCCATAAAACTAGTTATCTTTTCATGAAATTAAGTAAAACTCGCAAACATTGACTAGTATGAATTCGCACTCATGTGTGGATATTTTTTTTAAATCTAGTTCATCCTTTAGTTTTCACTCCCTCTTTTTTATTTTTACTTTCCATTATTTTTTAATATCTATAGTAGAAAGTCGTGTGATGTTCATACCAATTTCTTCAGTTCAGACAGGATATTTATGTACCAGTACGTCTTTTAGGAACCTCTTCTAATTTGCTGTGTTTTTAGTTAAATTTTTACTTTGTGCAACAACAAAAAAATAACTCAAGATAAGTTGAAATTATCTTGAAAATAGGATCAAATGCTTGTGTTAGTGAACATACTAAAGTTTTACTTTAGCATGTGTTAGTGAACATAAGTTTTACTTTAGCATAAACGAACAACCACGTCCATATAAATTTGCATTCACAATAGTGTTGGGCGCTGAAATTCTGTAGAATCCATAAGCTACCTCTAGAGGGAATTCTCTAAGATGCAGCACTTACATGAAATAAGGAAATTCCTACGATCAAATTTATCTATTACTATTACGGAAATAATAATTTCATGTTAAAGTTAAGTATACTTTAATACATATATTTTTCTTTTTCAATATTATACATAAAATATAATATAAAAAAATCATCAACAATTTATATTAACTAAATATTTTTTATTTGTCATTCCTAATACCTGTAAGATAGTTCCACATGGTGTCTTTTGTCAATATTTTAGAAGAGCGACAGTCACGGTGGAAAAGACCTTTGGGATTTTAGATTAAATTCAGACTTGCATTCAAATAGCACTTTTTAAGACTCCTTTGAGGAACAAGTGGTTGTACAAAGATGAACCCAGACTAGGTTTTGTTTGTTCCGAGTCCCTTCGTTCATGAGGACTAATGAAGAAGTTGTCTCATAAACCATTTAAAAATATAATTATTATTCTGTACAAAAAATATGAATAGCAATAATATGGACAGTAATTTTTATGCATTAAAAACCACGAAAGGACAAGTTTTGACTTCAATACACGGTGTTTTACACAAACCATCCTGGTGGTCACAGAACAACTGAAGAAATAAACGATGATTAATATCCGATGAGATATTTATTTTATATTGGTAATTGACAAAATTGAAAATACCATTGTTGTAAAATATGAAATTAAGAATGATTTACTCGACAAGATTTTCGATATTAATCACCATATTTCTATCAGTTCAATTTTGAAAAAATGACAGACTGAACTTCCAATACCTTTTAGGTAATAGAAAGTAAATAAAATAAATGGTGTGGAAATCATTAACAATATGTAAGTGTTATAAATTAAGGGAAAATTCCAAAAGTTCTATAAATTAACAACTTACTATACCTTGTAGGTAATAGAAAATAATAATAAATGAGAAAAAAAAAATCATTATGACTAACAAGATAAGACACTTCAACAGACACCGGATTGACTACGTGGTGTAGTCCAGAAGTTGTGATTTTATCCTTGATTGAGCAGAATTTTTCAAGAAAATTTCTACTAGCACCCAAGCAATCAACACGTGCCGCTGGCATTTTCAGCTCAACCCAGGCTAGGTCAGGTTAATGTGATAAGTTTTTGCTATTCCCAACGAGTGAAGGGTAAAATCTCTGTCCAAAAATCTGACGTTATAACATAGAATCCTACATGGAATCGTTGGACATGAAAAGAGCCTAGACACAGGATCTAGGCAGTCTTAACACCAATGTGATGTATTTGCCATGCTTTCATAGAAACAAAATCATGATTATGCACAGATACATCTATTAGAGACTCGTCATAGCCGGTGGACGGGCATATGCTTTTGGAATGAAACCATATTTTCTAGTTTTAGGTGCATAGGCCCAGAGCCAGCCATCCACAGTTTGATTGCTCAGATCAGCGTAAATCCAATCTCCCCGCTTTACAGAGAGATCATCTGGAGCTTGGGCCTGAAACAAACATATGTACACAATACTAAATAACTCGTTTCTTTTATGTATGAATCATGTACATGTACAATTTGTACATGTACAATCATCTTTTATGTACATTCATACATATCATAAATGATATGATTCATACATATCATAAATGATATGATTCATACATATCATAAATGATAATTATGTATGAATATTTTTTTTAAAATATTAATGTTATGGCGAAGATACAATATTTTTCTTTAAATTCACTAGAAGTTGTTCTTCATTGGAGACACCTGTGTGCAAGCCAAATATGCTATGCACAAGAAAAGCAGTCTTAAAGGTAAGTGTACACTGTACAGGGACTAGATGGAAATAAAAATGAACCAAGCCAGCGTCGATGCATGTTGAATACACGGTTCCTTCAGAACACGAAGTTAAGCGACATCCAGCGAGGTAAGACTTGGATGGTGACCATTCAATTCTAACTCTCGGCGCGGCTTTTCCGCCCCACTCAGGTGGGTGAGGTCAATGTGAGTAGCAGGTTGTGAGTTTCCTGCGAATGAGGTAAAACCCCGTCGTGTATGACCATGGCATTGAAACGACGTTAAACCCCCAAAAAAAAAATGAACCATTATGGAGTCATGTACAAGATGAACCACATTTCGAATAGTCTGGTGCAGTTAAAATTGTAATTAAATAGCATAACTTTTAATTTTGTTCAGATCTTCTATCAAAACTGTTATATATATGAAAATGTTTGTTTGTGGAACTGTTAAAAATGAATATGCAGCAATAATTTGGTTACAAATTAATTTAATATAAGAAAATATTTTTAAACTATCATATCTTAATACATAAAATCCATTTACATTATTTCATATTTCTGTTGATTATGATCAATAGAACTCTAAAATGGCTGGACTAAATGACTCCTAATTTAGCACAGTTTCCTTATGGTATACATATCTACTGAGAAAGGATTTTTTAAAAATCCAAAAAGCCATGGGCAAAAACTTCAACGGTGCAAAGTGCTGGGCTTTAAGCTAGTAAATAATATTTCTCTCCAACACACTCATCTGTAATATACTGACCAAGCATATTTTATGTTTTCGTACATACCTTGTAATCATAGAGCATAACTAGTTCGGTTCCATGAAATCTCAGTTCATCATTGGAGGCAGGTTGGCCGGGAATATTGTTGCTCACGCAGGTTCCAAGGTTAGAATTACTTAGTGATGTGTTAAGGCCAGTCAGCGAATTTGGATTGTTCATTTGAGTTAGATGCCCTATAATTGAAAAGATATATTAAAAAAAAAAATATTAGTGCCATTTCTACTTTTAGAAAACAACTTTTAGCTTTCCCATCCCGAGTATAGCTCCATCTAATGAGCAAGCAAGGACATAACATTTTTCTAATAAGTGAGAGCATATGAGAACAAAACGATATCCATTACATGTATATTCAAAATTTGACAAACTTGGCATTAACCAGAAATACATTGTATTCAGCGATCTTAGTAGCTTGATCGATAAAGGGCGGACTTGAAACCCGGGTCGTGTTCGAGTCCAATTCGGTAAAATTAGCAGCGTGAGTTTGAGTATTTGTGATATCACAAATATATGATGACTTTTTGTTACATGATACTCAAGCCCCATACCACTGAGCTATCAGTGCTTTAAACATTGTTATTGCTGAACCTTTTAATAGCATTCAGCAAAAGACAAGCCTTAACTTTAGTTATTTTTGGTTCTTGTTTTTACTAAAAATCGAATATAAATGAATTATTTACCTTCGTTTATTTTTACATTTAATATTTAATGTACACTTGAAAATGAAATCCTCTTGTTGATTAACTAACTGACTGATCACCAATATTCTGGAATGGCAATTCTTAAGAGGCTGACATTTTATACTAAGGTTCCTTAACATCAGAAATAAACTTGCACTAAAGTACAGTAGATATTTTATATTTTATTCTATAAACTTAAAACAGATGTAACCTATCCTACAAAAGAAAAATGGAGTTTTAATTGTAATACCTTGAATTACATCTGCAGGATACACAAAACCGGATGGAACAAACCCTTCCTGTCCATCACTTCGTACGATCCAATACCAATCAGGATCCTCTCTATTTAGTACAGTGACAAACTCTCCTCTTTCTACACTCAAGTCATTTTCGTCTCTTGCTATGAAAGTGTACAGAACTACAAACCGGCCGGAAGGATCCTGAAAATACATATAAAAAAGTTGAAAAATAATTAAAATAACATTAACGCCAAAGTTCACTACAGTCCAGCATTTATTGGTCAAAATCCATCACTGGTGGAACCACGACCAAAAAAAAAATGCCGAGAATTTAGGGTTTGGTTAGGATTGATTCTTCTTTTACAGTATCATTTTTGTACTGTGAAAGATTAAGGGCGAAATTAATCAATGTTTTTTGTATACCTCTGTAATTATATCGATTTGCGTACTGAGTTGATAATGGAAAACCATACAAGTCATGATTTAGATATTTCGATTTTATCTAATACTCGCCAGCTATTCCAAGTATCTCCAAGCATGGCAGGTACTTCGAACGAACCAATTTACCAGTCAATTTTTCAAATGCTGTTTTCTACAACAATGCCAACCTCATAAATGTCTGATAAGAACGAATATTTTTTTACCTTGAAAAGGATGAACATCAGGCTGGGAGAAAGAAAGAGCACTATGCAATGAATCCTTGTGAACTACTTATATTATTTACATTACTGGTATTATTTGGCCCAATGTTCTTCTTATTGCCAAAACTTTCACAATCAGACACTTCACCACCACCTGTTGGAAAATATAAATTTTACTTTAGGGTAGATTCAGCATATCATATAGAGCATCATTTGGTAAAGTATTTGCTTTGTTCATAGGTTATGGCAAAATCTATGGTTTTCCCACACACTGAGTGGTTGCTCCAATTTTTTTGAAAATCATGAGAAAATTATGACTAGTGGCTTGTGTAAGAACATGTACAATAATGAATTAATAAACAATATTTATTTTTTAATATAAAATTTCAAAGAAGCTTTGTTTGTAAAATTAGCTAAGGTAAAGTATTCTCTGTATATTTTATTTGATAAAAAAAATATAATATATTATGTTGGGAGTATGCATATTTTAAAACCTTCAGAAACCTACTATGCATTTCTATGTGGCTAAAATTTCGTGAAACTTTTTTCAGATATTATTTTCATTATAAAATAAATGATAGAAGGTAGATAGATACTCACTTGGGTTTATCTCACGTTCAATATCAACATTTGTTCGCTGATCTCTTGGCAGTTTTTTCTTCATATTGTTAATGGCAAGCTCTCCTAGATGAGAATTATAAGGTGTGCAATATGAATGAGGAATAAAACCCTCTTGCCTTGTGTCCGATGATAAAACATACACCCAATCATTTTCACGATACAAAATATTTACAACCTGAAATAAATTGACATCAATATTTATCTTGTTGAAAGAAAATAACAGTTTCCAATTGAAACTGGGGTTAAGTGGCAGAGAATGCCTGAGGCATTAACCTCGCCCCGGATTACAAGGCAATTGTAAATTTAAAAAAAAAAAATCTCTGTATTTTATTTTGTTAATATTGTTATTTTTTATTTATGTTAATAATTTACTGTTGATTGTTTTGTATAAAAAATAAAATGTAAATAAATAAACTATAGTTTCAATTGGAATTTCTTTTTCACAGACTTCTCTTTTATAGATATAATAATAATAATTCCGTGTCAGTGAGATAGCCCATAGGGTGGTGAGAGGATTATATGGATGCCCAGATTCAATGTCTAGGCTCCTGTCATGTCCATTGAATCTATTTAGTTTTAACGTTCTGTATTTTTGGGATGATGAACTTTTAATCCAGAAATTGGCTTATATAGTGGATCATTTTTCACTAAATAGATTCACTTTTCAAAATTGCTTACTGACTGTTATTTTCAATTCCTTGTTTCAAAATTTAACCCACAATTAGAATGTTTGTGAGAGAAAAGTTTCATATTTTCTTTTTTGGAAACCCCTGTGTTTAAAAATGGAGTGTTCCAATGAAAGTTCCTTCATTGCTTCTAGGAAGGGATAAGACATGTGGTGCTTTTAGTCTGCTATTTTTATCATTAGTATACTTTGTGAGCATTTGATGTGCTAATTGGGTCCTTTGAGTGTGAGACATTTATCTCACACCATACTGCTTACAGTGGTCTATTTTTTATTTTTTTGCAGGATATTGCTTAGGAGTGGCCCAACATTGAGATTATTTTTTATACTGGTGGACTGATTTTTCTATTTATACTAATATTATTATGCAAAGATTGCTTTAAAAATGGTTTTTGGCTTAAATTTGAAATAAAAAGTTTTTTAACACTGTTTGAAAGATCAATAATAAACTTATTTATTATTTTTTTTTTTTTTTGTGAAAGATTTAGTTTTTAAAAAATACTTCCAAGCAAGAAAAACATGAGTGTGTGAGAAATTTCTCACACCATAGGTACTGATAGTGTTACAAAATGGAACCTTAGTGAGTGTGGATTAAGCCTTGTTTTTGAAGCAACAACCTCAGAAGCTTGATCAATAAAGTGGCAGACCTATAATCAGGAGGTTGGTGGTTTGAGTCCCAAGTTGAGCAAAAATGTAGTAAAGTGCAGTTTGAACCTTTCAACAAACATTTACTTTATGTTGAAATATTCCGGTCACACTCTAGGGTGAAACAATGTCTCTACATAAACAGTGCAATGCTAATGCTTCCCCAGAAACCATGTCATTGCCTTTAGAGTGACAGCTACAGTGATATTTTAAATCTAGGTACCTATCTTTCATTAGACTATAGTGATGTATGTCATCAACATCCAGAGTTATACACACCACTCCAGCAGTAGGAAATCCATTAAATATAATAACTTACTTGTCCTCTTTTCACCTGCAACTCATCATCAACACAAGGTGTAAAGTCATGCAGGACTACCATTTTACTATCGGGAGAAAGTCCATTTTCTTTTTCAATTCCAACTCGCACAAGAGTTTCAATAGAAGCACTACCAGTTATTCTGCCCATTCCAGGAACACTAGTACGCACTCCATCTTTATCAAGCTCGCCAGATAGACCTGGGGGAAGAACAACATACAGGTTAAAAAATACATTAGTAGACAATATTCTAAGAGGACAAGTTAGATAAAGGGTATTTTCTGATAGATGCTACTGATAAGACATCCTAATGTATAATGTTAATATTTTATACTGCAATTAGACATGATATAATTGTACAATACAATTAAACTTCAGCTTAACTAATTACAAAATTGTTGTTGTGTTAGCAGTGCTACAGCTGGGGGTATGATGGTCTCACCAACTTATTCAAAGTTGCTCGTCCTGAACCACATATTCTTGCAGATCACATCTGAGCATCTTTCTTTATAAGCCCTTAGAACTGCAACTAGCTGGTTGTAAGGGTTGGCTAGTTGTCTCTGTTATAGTCTCAGCGAGACACTGTCTTCTCCCTGTTTAACGTCTCCACAGACTTAACCATAAATCTCTCTGGGCTAAGACTAAATCCACTAAGCCAACAGTTTTATAACAAGATTTGTAAATTTCTGTTTGGTGATTCTATTCTGAAAAGTATTATGTTTTATGTCACTGTTTTTTCTTCTTCTGAATTTGAATAATAAAGTATGTACTTGATGATCAACTCCAACTTTTTCAATGTCTCTTACAATTTACAAAATCATTGACATTGAGTATTGTGAGAACACAAGAACATAGGTAACTAAACATTTACTCCATAAATTCAATCTGAGAGACTGAGGTCACAATAGTTCTAATTAGGCTGCAGATTTAATTGTAAAGGTTTTAATGAAAACCCTGCAACCAGGTCAGATAATAATTGGTAATAGTTATTTCAATGTTTATTTATTTATATTTTCTTGTAAATAGGTACAAGGTTATACACATAGAGTTTGACTATATATTATACATAAAGTCAAACTTTTACAAACAGTATAACTATACTCCCGGGCAGAATTAACCAGACAATTGATATGAAACCATTTGACTCCATGTTATTTTGTAGTTGAAAATTCCAAGCTACTATTATTCTGATAGAAAATGAACCGTATGGAGATTAATACTGAACAGGAGACACATGTTTAACTTTTCAGGTACCTAAGTTTTATTAAATGAATTTTTAAAAAAATCATACTTTATTGTTTTCTATCAAGAAAAAAAATGACCAAATTAATTTTGATTGTTTTTTTTTCTGTTTAGTATTAACCTCTATCCTGTTACTTTTAATCAAAAGAAAATACCAAGAAAATTTTAATCACAAAAAAATTATGTCAAATTTAGTCCATCAGGAAATACATGGAGTCAAATGCAAAAACAACAAGTTATGTCTAGTTCATTCTGCGGTGAGTGTAGGTATTTGAAAAGAAACGAAATAAATAAATCATCTCATTATAAAAATAGAGAATGCACAAGTTTTGTTCACTTACTTTTCTTCTTCTTGCCCCTTCTGATTCTCACTGGACAAAGAAAGGCCATGATTGACTAGACAAAGGTAGTGTGATTAAAATACTTGGCACATCACAAAGCTCTCTTCCAAACTTTTTTCAAAAATGCAATGGCACAGGAGACAGTCTTCTCAAAACTTTTTACATTTTCAGAGTTCAACAAACTTCCAGTTTGATGATTTTCATGGTAAAGTTGTTGGACCTAAAAACAACAATAATGCTATAATCCAAATATTAAATGTGACACAGTAGAATCCCACTAACCCAGAATTCAAGTGACAGAAGCTTAATTTTGAGTTAATGAGAGTTTCAAGTTATCTGGATTTCACATAAGGAGCAAAGATTGACAAGGGCCAAAGAATTCTTTCAAGTTAATGGAATTTTTGACCTATTGGGATTTTGTGTTATTGAGATTCTACTGTGATAAGTTTAGAACAAAATGAAGGAAAAATATCAAAATTCACCATTTTATGGTACATTGAAAAATGGTGAAGTAGAAAACTTTTTCAGCATTAGTCTTCAGTGGTTACCTTCCACTAAAGCTAGAGGGTCTACTAATATTATTACTATAATGAGCTGGGATCCCACTGAGTACAATGTTTCACAACATTTTGCTTTGAATTTTGTATGGGCCATGTTACAAATTGTAAAGCAATGTTTCTGTCAGTGGGATTTGATCTCATCTGAGTCTGAAGAAAGAGCAGAGCATGAAAGGTTAAGTTTTCACTAGACCACAGCAAAATATGAAAAGGTATAGACGTAACTGATGGATTCAGAGCCATAATGAGCTTCAAAATACCCGTTTCACTAATAATGAAAAAAATATGTGTCATAATAAACATAACTAACTAGGTACATACTGAATTTAATAAAGCTAAACCAAATAGTATTTAGGTATCCTTCAGTGATCCACAAAGAAAAAGTAGGTAATACATTATTCTGATAGTTCTCATACCTTCAAATTCAATGTATATTTTATGTAGGTAGTACAACTGCTCACATTTAAGTTTTGACTGACTAAAATAAAAATTTCAAATTAGAGGATTATTATTTCTCCAATGGTTGTGAGTGATTGTTTCTAATTATTCTGATAAGTTTAGTAATACAACCTATAGTAATAAGGAATGATTTGGAATCAGCACAAGCTTATTTGTGCAGAATTTTAATTATTTCAAATAAAATGTTTACAAAAAATTGCAGTTCCTTGGTTTTTATGTTATAATAGTAAATTATCAATTTTAACACTAATACAAAGGTTTAAAATTGGTCCTACTTTAATTTTTGATTAATTAAATAAACAATACACTTTTATCTTGGGAACAGGCCACAGGTTCAATAGTGAACTGATTTAATATTTAACTCGACATTCAACAGGTGTAAAAAAGAAAAGAAAAAGTTCAAAAGAACAATCTGAGAGATCAATGTTGCCAAATTTGCATTTTCTCTGTGATGACTGAATATAACAAATTTTAATTGGGTGTAGTTTTGCCAACGTTGTCCCTCCTCCTGACCATATTTGTAAATAAAGCGCGTTTTAAGTAAAAAATTCATCATACCTATTGGCTAAAATTTGGGGAACTGTTTATCAGATGATGGCGCATAAGGGATTTAAGAAAAGCTAGTGTTATTTCATTACCTGATATAAAATTTAGGCGATCGCAACTAATTATATGAAACAATTTTCATCACTAAGGTGATAGGTTTTATTTTACAGAATAAAATTACAACAATAATATGAGTACAGATGATATTACAAATTTTGGTACAATTAAAGTTTAAATGAAGAGTTATGTAGGTGTACATTTGTCCTTATTATACAATACCTAAATGATCGCAATTAATGTCTAGGCCGACATGCAGACACGAGAATACAAAAAAAGATAGACACGCGTGCACCCTGGAGATATGTTCGAAAATTTCGGCCCTTAAAAATGGTCATCAATTTTTTCAACCTATTGAATTTACTTGCTTTCAAATACTTTTCTCCATTTATCCAACTCCCTCTAACTTTTCCTTTGAGATGTTCCTTGATTTTTTTTCGGTGCTGGGTCAACACGAGAGCACCGGAAGGTATCCCTTACAAAACTGTAACCAAATTATGACCTCCATGCGGAAGGTCCCATTGGCAAACGAGTCATTGATGTTTCAACACAATTTCAAAAAAGCCACTTTAGGTTCTTACTTCAATCTCAAAGTGAGAGTCATTTCATTAGTAAATCTAATTTTCGAAAATTCAATTAGTCAAAATCAAAAAAATAATTTCAAAATGTAATTTTCTGTTATCCAATTTTTACGGACTATTTTACGGACTTAAAAACGCGCCTATTAACCGTGTTTTTATTTTTACTTTGGCAACACTGCCAATACGAAAATGTATACGAAAATTTGAAAAATTGATTCGTTATTTTTCAAATGCCTTTTTTTAAATTTTGAATTTGAGAGCCATAATATTCTTTTCTTCAGTCTCAATACCTTACCTTTGAACCGTTGTAGAAGTATTGTCCAGTCCAGTTAAAGGTAATCTTAAATAACAAAATGTTTCTTTAAACTCTAGATCTGTGTATCAAATTTATCAAAAGACACCATTCAATACACATTTTATAATTCAGTCTTAATACTTTCTTATTTAGGTAAAAGGTAGAAAATTACAGAGCATGGTATCACTAAATAAAAGAAGTGATAATTACCAATTCGCCTCCTCTGTTCAATAATCATTGAAAAGTCCTGTATAATAAGAAGTAGTAGTAGGTAGGTGTCTGGCTGGGGGACATTAAACAAGGAGAAGACCATTGCTTTGCTAGAGGACTATACACAGAGAATGGACAAGCCAACCTTACAAGGCAGGCTAGCTTGCAGTTTGCAGTCTCCTAAGAGTTTAATGGCTTAAAAAAATAGCCCTAGTTCTCACTATGGTTGATTACTCTGATAAAAATGTAGTTCAGAACAAGCCAACTTTAACACTTAAATGTCTAAAGATCATCACAACCCCCAGCTGTAGCTAAGCTAAGCTGGTTACAACAGCAACTCATTTAGAAACCAAGTTATCTAATACAGGGACTAGCAGAGGCTGAATATTTTCCAATTTACTTTAGGTACAGAAATTTAGTATTGTCAAAGGGTTAGTAAAAAACTACTTGAGGGGAACTTTTAATTTTCAGGGACGGGTACATTTTTTTTTAAAATTGGACACCCACTTTTGAGTTTTTCTTATTGATGTGCCTCATATTTAGAAGTATTATATGATTTTATTTGTGGTGAAGCACAAGGCCTCTTCACAATTTTGTGGGTAGCGTAGCATTACTAAGAGCCTCCTGTACTTTTTGAATTCTATTACATTAATTTCTTTTTACTTTGGTAATGCGGCCACTGGTTGTTAATGATACAAGTAACTGCTCATTTTTCCTTACAAGGTATGAGTGGACCCCAAATATTCAAGTACAGAGCAGAAAAATTGTTGCCCGTTGGGAATCAAACCCAGGTTATGACCTGATGTGTGCAATGCCTAGCACACTAACTCACTCTGCCATGGTGACTACTTCATATTTAGAAGTCCTTTGTTCGGCAAACAAATTTATTTTATACCAAAAAATAATGCTGGGCTTCAAAAGTTCAAAGTGTCAGTTCATTTTTCTCTGCCACAGTAAGTGAAAAAAATGTTCTGTTTTGACTTTTTATCTTCTTTTTTTTTACCAATAAATATCACTAATAAATAATAGTAAGTTTCCGTTGTTCTAGATGTAGAACCAACTGTCCCTGGCCATGATGAGAGGTAAAGTTTATCTCGATGGAATCTTAATACTGTTATTTAATGTTGAACATATCATGTCATACACCCCTAGATAAGATAAAAAGTCCAAACAGAACAACATTATTAATGTTTTGGAAATAGCATGTAGTCTTGTAACCCGGAGGTTGGTGATTCAAGTCCTGGATTCAGGGTGGATTAAATAAAACATCAAACTTGTTAGTAGTGATATCACGGAAGTGATTAATACAACTATGATAACTCTTTTTACTTACTTTTAAAAATGAGGTTAATCAATAATGAAAAAAAAATCAAAAGTGGGGTGTACTATTTAAAAAAAAATCAACCTTTGACAGCTAGCCCCTACATGGGGCTAGAAAATTAAGGCCCTGTAGTTTTTTACAAACCATTTGACCATGCAAAGTTTCAATTCTATACCCAAAGCCAATCATATTTGTCTCTGTATATTTGTGTTCATGACAATCATGATATCACAACTACTCAAACTTAGCTCAAAACCACTCTCACTCTCAAAATACCCAAATCTCCCTTTCAACCATCTCATAAGAAATTCTGATTGGTTTTTTCTGTTCAAATTATCCAATCAGTGTGTGTTTTGTGATGGTTGAAAGAGAAATATTTTCATTATGAGAGTGAGTTGGCTTTCTGAAACAAGGGCCAGTTTCAATGTTGCCCAAAATTCAAATAACCCAATAAAAAACTACCAGGGGCAGCCGGTGCCAATGAGCATTCCTAGACTAAAAGGGAAAAAGAGGTTTTGTTGTTGAAGTCCTTAATTTTACACAATGAAAATCATTACCTAATTTGGATGGTAAAAAAAAACCAGCCTCCGTGGCGTAATGGTTCAGACTACTGCCCGTAGTCCAGAGATCCCGCGTTCGATACCCGGTTGGGGCAGACTTTTCGAAGAAAATTCTGATCCCTCCAAACACGTGAGGCTGGCATTTCCGGCCCTACCCAAGCTAGGTGAAGTTAATGTGGGTAGCTGGTACGATACCCAGCGAATGGAGGGTAACACCCCCGTCCTAATCAGGACATTAAAACCAAATAGAATCAACTGGTCACAATAAAACTAATTAGATCGCAGTGTTAATTGCAAGGGTTTCACTGAAAACCCTGCACCCAGGTCAGATAATAATAATAATAATGATACAAAAAATTCGAGCTTGGTACTATATTTACTGGAGTGTTAGTTGGTTTCAGTTCCAGATCAGTTGAAATTTAGCGCTATTATTTTTGAATTTACATGTATTTAAAATTAAGTAACAAAATTAAGTTATTGTTATGTCACCGAAGGTAAAGTTGAGCAAGGTTAGGACTTGAATGGGTAAAACCACTGTTGCAATATAGATTCTGGAGGTTAGAGATTGTTTTTCTTCATAAATGAAAATAATAAGTTTTTTATACAGGATTTTCCATTAGGAGCGCCCTACTTTTAAATGGTTGGTAATGAAACGCAGGTTGTTTGGAGTACCAAAACAAAATGTATTTTCATTACACCTACACCCTTTGCCATTATGATATTCAACATCAGTCATAATATGGCGACCGCTTGTTTGTTTGTTGGAGTCCATTCGTTTGACCCAATTTTTGACATATTTTTCAAACAAGTCTACTAATATTCCATTGATTTTGTGTTCCACACCAAACGGTCGGTTTTTTGTTAATTCATTGGTTTCTCATGAAGCACATGTGACTTTTCAATAGCCCAGTGGCGCATATTTTGATTTTAACAAAGCCATTAAGCATTAACCCTGTCTGGGATTCTCAAAATCGGGGCGCGGTGAGCCTGACAGGCACATGACGGAAAAAATCCCTAAAACGCCGTATTAAATTAAACCATATTACATACAGTAGAAATCGTTTATAACGAACTTCAAGGGACCGGACAGATTTGTTCCTTATAGCCGATTTTCACTATAACCGATATATCGGCTATAAGGAACAAGTTCACTATATCCGATATGTATCGCTTATAGAGAACAATGTACGTTATAAGGGAACTTCGTAAGACATGAAAAATGTACAATTATGTATGAACTAATTCAAAATCTGAAACAATACTAACTTTAAAGTTCCTAAAAAAATGATCTATATTAGACAGGTCACTCATCTACTCCTTGACAAAAATCTGCATAACTAAACATGTTTTCTGTTTTACTCACAGAGCATCAAAATGAATTTTGTACGTTATAACCGATAGAAAGTAGCCACGGGACTTGAGAATTTGTTCGCTAAAGCCGATATTGTTCCTAATAGCCGATGTTTGTTATAAACGATACCAATGTTAATTTTCCATAAGTCTCCAAGGGACCGGAGATTTTGTTTGCTATAGCCGATTGTTCGTTATAAACGGTGTCGTTATAAACGATTTCTACTGTATTACCAATCATGTTCAGGTTGTACAGTATGTAGACAATGAGGAAAAAATATGTTTTTAAATTTCTGAGTATTTATTTATGTACAAAAACCAAAACAAGTCAAAGGGTTCACTCAGATAGACCTACATTAATGAAATAGAAATGTCTTTTATGAAACTGGATTTATTTGACGACATGAATTAAAATTTGTCATATTGACCAATGGCGCCTGTACCAGGGTATTAATGAAGAAAATCAATGAATGAATGATGATTTTGATGAAACCATGAATTTCCATTTGGAGCTTTAATAATTAAATTTAGTTTAAAAGTTAGACAATTTGTGCTCAGCCGTGTACCATGCAAATCTACTTTCAAGAACAATGTCAATCAAAATAATTAAAATGAATCATGAGTTCGTTTATATTGACGACAACAAAATGAGCGTTCTTGAAAATCCTTTAAAAATTACATATTATTAAATATAAATAATTTTTAGATGAACGCACCCCCAATTTATTTTGCCATCACTGAACCTGTAGCGATTGCAGAAACACCTCTCTCAAATATCTGTTTCAACTATACAATGCACTTTTATGTTTTTTGCTTCTACTCAACACAATAAACTGTGTTTGAAATGTTCTGGAAAATTCATAAAATAATACTCTTTAAAAAGTACTAAAATAACAGAAGTTCCTACGGGCTATTAGTTCCGCCCTTAGCGGCTACAAATACCAACTTTCGACACCATTTTTTTTGTCTTTCCTATCACAAGGACATGCCTCAGTTATTTTGTAAAATTTGTCCCGTTATAACGTATGGGCACACAGCGAGAAGCTCCAAGTTCTGCTCTAGAGCGGCTATAAATTTCGACCTCCCTTTGAACTTTCTTTATCCTATAATAAGGAAAGTAATGTATTCATCTAAAAATTTCCATAGTCAATTTTCAGTGACAAATCACAGAAAAAGCGTTCGCCACTCCTTTCCGTGTATTGTGGGTGGAGGGCGGAATTTTACAAAAATGGAAACTTTTTTCAAGATACTGACTCGAGTGGTTCACTAGAAAAAAAGTGGCCGGATGGTTTGAACCACGCTGTTTTCTTTCTTCATTTTTTTTATACGAAAACTTCACATAAACATGGAGGCGCTTTTCAAATATTATTTCTTTGTATCATGTAAAATTCATAGTATAAGAAGTGCTTTATTTTGACTGTTAGCGCAAGACAGGTGTGGTCCCATTATGCCAACATCCGACTTATGGTTATGCACTGTTGTTATGGAACGGTTTGTTACACACACAAAAGAGTTTGTTTCATCAACGTAACGTGATATTATCGATTTTTTATATCTAAAATCTAAAAAAGAAAGAAAAATTAAATGAATTGGTGTGAGCTTCACAAGACTTTCTATTACAATTACTTATCAAAAATAAAAAACACTGCCATTTATGGACACAATAATTCCTTGTGAATGGTAATCTAAATTTTCACTATCGCTAGAATCAGAGATTTTTTACTGAATCACTTGTTTCTTCAATATTTCTCAGCCGATTCTCTTTAAAAAAATGTAATGTAGAATGCCGTTCTTCCTATATTCTAGATTCTAGAGAAACATCTGTATCGTCAATTTGAAGACCTTATTTTTGCACTTTTTGGTCCAAATTTTCACAATTTCTTAAATATCAGAGCTCAAACATAAATTATTCAATTATAATGTACTATGAAACTAATACGCATATACAAATTAATATACATACCCAATTTCAACTAAATCGAATGTACCGTTCTAGGATAAAGTAAAAAGTTAGAGGTCAGATGCAAGTCTCTGTCTCTAAGAATAGCTATTGCAAAGTTAATAAATTTAAAATGGGACCATCTGCCATATGTCTCCTATATGTGTACAAAATTTCATTAAAATCCGGTCAGTAGTTTCTGAGATTTGCGCGTTAAAAGAAATGTATTTAACAGACAGACAGACACAAAACCAAAGTTGCTCAGGAGTTAAAAAAAAGGTCCAGAAACAAGGAAAATTGAAATCCGAGCAAAAAATATTCATTTTTGACAAACACGAACACAATACTTCCGATTTCTAATATTAGAAATTCTATTTCTCAACTTATATAACTCTCAGTTAGCATGCCACTGTATTTTTGTTATTTTTTTCGTCGATTTTTTTTTTTGGTTGATTACGAGCGTACTACCGTTTGCAATTTGTTTTTTTTTTCTAGTGACGTCTGCTTTAATTGAACTGTGCCACCTCAGTAGCTTGATCGATAAAGCGGCGGACTTGTTAACTGGAGGTCGTTAGTTCAAATCCCGGTTTCAGCGTAGATTTAGTAAAGCGAGTTTGAGTAGTTGTGATATCACGATAGTGATTAACACAAATATGATAACTTGAACTTACTGAACTGTGCGAACTATATGATGTGAATTTGTCTTCCGCAACTGTATGCAAACTAGGAAAACAATTAACAAAAGCTAAAAACACAAAAACATTTTCACTACGCGTACGGCAATTTTCAGGCGCTTGTCCCGACTTCTAGAAGCTTTAATAAAACATAAATGCAAGAATGAGTTTTTCATTTCCATTTTCAAAGCAAAGCTTCTAGCAAGAGAAACAGAAAGTTTAAAAGTTAAAGAGTCCTTAACTTTTAAACAGCTACGAATTTCGATTTTTTTTTATTTAATCTAAGAAGAAAAAACGCTTGCATACGAGTCTGCAACATTGGGACAGTTTCATCTTACTATTCAAGGTCTAAAACTTACTGACCAATTTCGTATTGTGCGCATGACACATACTTTTTCTCTTCTCTCTTTTTATAATTTAATATTTCGTTATTGTGCGCATGACACATACTTTTTCTCTTCTCTCTTTTTATAATTTAATATTTCGTTACATAATTCGTCACATAATTTCGTTACATAATTTTGGTTATGTGCCAGAGCAAAGACATGAAAATGTCAAATGAAACATGACTTTTCAAAGCGCCTTGATGTGTAGAATTCGCCATATTATTTTTTGTCGCCACTTAACGGAATCACCCTGTATATTAGAGAGACTGAGAGAGCAGAAGATCACGCTACATGATTGATTTGATCATAAAATTGATTTATATAAATCTTGAAAATTCGTTAACACTAACTTTAAAAAAGGCTAACAAAAGCTTCAATATGCGACCCCGAAGGTAAAGTCTCGTATGCCCGTCGGGGTCGTCAGCGGTTCTTTGTAAATTTCTGGCAACACTGTCAGAGTGACGCCTCCGCCATTTTGAGAAAAAAAATTCTACCCGGATCCAACCGCTAAACTCTTCACTTCATCTCATACTGAATCTATCATCTCAAATCTTCATTCACCATTTTGAAGTAAAGATTGCCGTGGAGTATTGTAATAATCTTTATTTCTGTTTTCTGTTGCCTTCTAGCTCTCTCGCTAAAACTTCCAGATAATTCGGCATTACTTTTGAGTCCCTAACAACTTTTGAAGTAGTAATCATGAGTGAGCAAAAAGCACAATCCCAAGTAAGTTGTAACTTTATCTATGCATTTCCCTAACCTCATGTCGGCGTCATGTCATATCCAAAACCGCCATTACTTCATTTCCTGGGCAAAAAGTTCAATCTCAGGCATAATTGTTGCATTAGACAGTCAAATACATGTATGTTTTAAATCCTTTACCTTTCACCTCTGAAATGTTAAACATTTCAAGTTCATTATGATGTTAAGTTCACTTGGTCAGTGATTTCCCTCCATCTTGTAGACTTGGTTGAACTCAAGTTTTCCTCAACTACATGAAATACTTTTTGTTTAATATTGGTAGTTTAGAAACCTAAGAAGCCTAAATACATAGATATAATACCGTAGGTAGACAATTTTCATTGCTTCATTTTAAAATGAAACTTTGCTTTAACTTTTAGGTACAATAATAGAGGGAAAAATCTGCATGTACATGTATGTTTGTAAGAAATGATAAGTAAATAAACAATTATGGTTTCTTTTACAATCTAATTCTTTCATTGATATTACTTTTCAACAAATATGTAACATCAACAAGAAATGCCTGAAGCCTAAACTTGTCAAAGAAATATGATTATTTGTATTAGGTTCTCCCACATGTCTTAGTGACAGCCTAGAAATGGTGGGAACACTCTTATTCATTATTTTCCAGTATCTGTTTTAATTTTTAATTGAACAATTACGAGACCTAAGTCTATAGTTGCTAATGAACAGATTATTTTGATCCACTTTTACACTATCAACTGGCCAATGGCGGTGCTTTATCAGGCTGCTAGTTTCTATGCACTTCGGTCTTAGAATATATAACTTCCTTACTTAGTTGAAAACCTAGTGGATTTGACCTAGTATGAGTTGTAGGGAATAAGGGAAATTATCAATTTAGCACCCTTTTGACAGCAATTAGTACATGTTAACACAACTTTCAGTTGTAGCTTTATCTTGAGATAGGCTGTGCCTAACCATGGGTTAAAATTAAGGAAAGGAAGAGTCATTTTATAAGCTTACTTTTATTCTACACTGAACAGCACAATCAAAGAGTAACACAAGCTACTTTTCTCTTGAGTGTCACGAGTTTTGTAAACTTTTTTTATACAAATTTGATCAAGTTTTATTTACATACAAGGAATATTTATCATAACAGAAACAAAATTTGATCAAGGTTTGTGCTTAAGCCAACGGCATTCTCTTCCACACCACAATCTCAGGCATAATTATTGCATTAGACAGTCAAATACATGTATGCTCTAATCCTTTACCTTTCACCTCTGAAATGTAAAGAACTTTTGTTCTACATATCCCTTTTAGATGATTTTTGGTTTGATTAAAGGAAAGCAGTATAAGTTTTTACAATCAATTTGATGGTTATCCACAAAGCATCAATGCAACTCTAGGGGAGGGAAATGAAATCTTGAAAAACAGAAAACAGAAGATTTTAGAGTTGTTTCAAAACATCAGTTAACTTTTAATTTTGTTAGAAACAACTGAACATGACCTACTTACAGATGTTTTAAAAAATCTTGAAATTCTGTGTTTTGCTAGTTTTCATTTTTTCTTTTTTGGAGTTGCTGTGATAATTCCTGAATAAACTTTGTGTTCTAAATCCTTATTCCGGTTTCTTTGATTCAAAACAAGAACCATTTGTTTAGTTGCATGGAAATATATGGCTAAAAGAGCTTGTTTTCTTTTACTTGTGCCTATCAGTGTGTTACTATAAATTGGATACACTTTGTGTAATGGTTTTTGTCAAGGGTTGGTTTGACCAGAAAGTACCCCAAAAAATGTCACTCTTCATGTGGAAGGAAAAAAAAATCTAAATTATTTAGCTGTTGAAAATTCTACCATAACAAAATTAATTTTTCAGCAAAGGCATTGAACTAATGAGCTTGAATTACAAAATACTTGCATTCTTGACTTCTGCTCTTGGGTCTTTTTAAAATTAGGTACTCTTTCTTTCTACCTTACTAGTGTAAAACTAAAAGTGCAGTAGTCAGTAATGTAAGTAATTTTTTTTTTTTTTTTTTATCTAAGATTAAATTTAAGAAGATCAAGAGTTTAACACCTTAGCTCGCAATTTATTTTTGTTATGCTTGAATTTTTATATGGCAATATCATTTTGGATATTTTTTTGTTTTACCACATGCAAATTTAAAGCTTTTTCTGATCAGTAATTTTTATTCAAACAATCTCTTTCTCTTTATGCAACCTATTACACAAAGTGTATTGTTGTGATGGAATATTCCTTGTTTACACTGTTAAGGTAAGACTGAAAAGTCCTGAAAGGTAAGAAATACAGTAGTAAAAGAAAAAGAATATTATTAAAATACCTTCCTAACCAGTAATCATTCATGAAAAAATAATTACAGGTGGAAGCTGGGAAGAAAACACAAAAGAAGCGACTCTCCATGGCAGAGAAGATTCAACTAGAGGCTAAAGCTATCATTGTACGTAAATTTCTTTTTAAAATTTCATATGTGTGCCTGCTATAATGCATAATATAATGACTTAAACAGTCTTGGTCTGATGATCATAGCAAATATTGATTTAGTTTGAGGCAAAAGAAATTATTGAGTAATTTTCTTATTTAATTCTTTCATGAGTACATGCAAGAATGACTTGAAATGAGTCTTGAGTCTTGTTCTGTTGATAATAATAAAAATACATTTACTCTCCTAAAAGTTATTATTTAATTTTGTTTCTAAGTTCTGTTGATTCTTGACAAGATATGGTCTAGCTTGCTAGTCAACATTCTAAATTTGATTTTTTTTATAGCTAAACTAGTTGTAAGTGTTTATTTAATATTGATTCAACTTTTAAAATTTGTCATTTTGTACTAATTTTTGGTTTTATATTTCTACAGTCTCAATAACCATTGAGACTATTTACTCTTTCTTTTGAATCAAAACATCAAATTTAGCACATGTTACTGCTTACTAATTAATGATCTATCTACTTATTTAAAAATATTATTGTGTAGATACATCCATGGTTTTTCTCAGTGAATTAAAAATTGGTAGATGTTCATTTTCAAAAGTAAAAAAAAAATGTTTGGCAAAAAAAATCATAGTATCTTTTTTACTCCAGTAATAAATTCCTATGCTATGGTATTTTTTTGTTTTTCTCTTTCAATGTTTTTAGACAGTTGCAAGCCTAAGTGTTTTTTTTTTTTTTCTTCTTTTTTTTTTGTCTAGTGACTGTAATTTAACTATATCAAGTTGTGCAAACAGGACAATGTATACGTGAATGTTAGACACCTGTGTGCAAAATATGAAAGAAAAGAAAAACTTTCAAGAACTGAAAAATACAACAAAAAAATTTACTATGCATACAGTAATTTTTCAGGAACATGTCCTGTAACATTGACTAAGATGTATCAGAATAAAATAAATCACATGCTCTTGACTGCCATGCTTACAGAACTAGCGGATACTACATTCCGAAGCCTGGAGCTTTTTGTTTTTCAGGAATAATAAAAATGATTTTCTTTATAACCCACTGCAGTTCACACACCCAAACACTAAGTAAATTGAAGAAGTATTCCATAATTATATTTGGTAGGAAGTTTTACTCTGTAATTATTGAATTTCAAACTATTTAGAGTTTGATTTGTTTTACCAAGATTTGTTTATAACTAAAGTTCAGAGTTCTATAGAATTTCATTGGTTTTCTTTTATTGACAGTACCTCTCATTCGGTCATCACCAAATCACCATTGAATTTTATGTTCACATGATTGATTTTTTTTTGGTTTTTCTTAGGGGTCTTTGGACAGCGACTCATCTAGTACTCGCAGTACCCGTCAATCGACACGGCGTTCAACAACATCAACTCTTGTTGTGACTCCTGCTAAACGTGCAAAATTGGAGAGTAAGTATTATTTAAACAGAAATGAACCTGGGGAAAATCAGTGTTTAGATTAATATAATGTCTCTCTCAGTACTTCTTCCTTCTTTAAAATGTGTGGTAGTTAGTTAAGAGGGACACAGTCCTACAACTTCAAAACCCATCAAGGGAATGAAGATTTAAATTGCCTACTTTTTAAGAAACAAAAATAGTATTTCATTTGATGAATTTTTTTTCTCCTGATTTGTTGTCACCGGAACACTACAACAGAAACTAACAAACAAACATTTCAAATTTAGATTTTTGCCAGCATTTTTTTAAAAACCTTTTCAACAGAGTTTTAAGGCATTTGTTGGTTCATAAAAAAAGTCCTAGAACACTAGCACCCATTAATTTTTCCTGTCAAAATATGTGAAATATGCTTATTCCTTACAATGCAAGCAAGAAAAATTGTCATTTATGTAGTGGATTTCAAAATCATATCTTACAAAACTGCTGTCACTACCTCTTTAGGCAATCTAAAGGATCAAAAACTGTTTTGTATTTCCTTTGGTGCAAGTTCTTTACACAACTTATGGGACCTGAATGGAAAAGCTAGTGTAAGGGACATATGCCGTGGAAAATACCTTTTGTCTTTATTGTCTTGACTTTTTTCTTACAGCTTCTGCCAAGAAATCCAAAAAGAAAGAGAATGGTGCTGCCAAACCAACAGCAGAAGATACTTCAGATGACCAAGTAAGCTTTATTCACCTTCCCTTTTTTATTCCCTCATATTGTCCAGCTGCAGAATGTTAAACAGGACTTATGAGGGCCTACCCTTTGGTGGTTCTGGCTAGACAATAAGAAATTAAAATGTTGTATAAGAACAAGTTTTTCTTGTACTTAAGAAATAATAGGGGTTTACTTCAGTAATTGTTGTTCTTATCAACTTTTTGGGACCCAGCCCCAATTTATTGGTATTTGGGTGGGATCCCACCTGGACTAACTTTTTTAGTATTCATCTTAGATGAGGATTGTGACATTTCAAATTTTATTATTTTGATTCAAGTAATGTTTACATTATGTTGGCCCAAGAATTGTGATATTTATCATTTCTATTTTCAGCCTGAAGCGGAGAATCACAGTGAGGTATCTGAAAAAATTGTTGATAGCAAGAAAGACACTGATGGTACAAAAGCAATTCCTGAGGATGAAGATGAGGAAATGGCCGATGTAAGTAGACAAAAAATAAATTATCTGACAATAATCAGGATATTGTTCTACAAGTTCTAGCCAGTTTACTACTTAACCTTGACCAATGAACTTAAGTGAACTTTTAATCAGGTTCATCCTTAAGTTAAAGTACACATTTTCCATTTTATCACAAACGTCTTTCTTCTCTAATCTGAAGGTTATTTTTGGCTCATGTTGCCTGTATGTGCATATGCTGGTATAGCAACAAGTGGCGAAATTTTAGGAGATGTTAGAGGAGAATGGCGTGATGGAAAATAGAGGGTTTCTGGAACTGAAGCCACCACTTTCTTCTTGAATGTAACAATTTCATGGTTTTCTTTCCAGAAATGTGATTGTTGGCTATCCGTACAGTCCATTTATAGAAAATTAGTACATGCACTCATGTTCTGATCTAATGTAAACTGATCCTATAAAATCTTGAAAGTTTAGGGTATAGTTTTTTTATGGCTTTGAATTTTTTTTGAAAGTCTCAATTTTTTTAAAAATTATTATACATAATAACAAATGGTATATTAACAGTAGGGCATAATGGATTATTTTTTTCTACAAAATTAAAGCTGTTTCATAAATAAATCTTGTGAAAAAAGTGTTGAATCTGAAATGTTTTGAAATTTTATGTTCATTCTCATCAAACACATTCTAAGTATCATGTTTTTCTCTCTCAGGTCTCATCTGCTAAAAAGGAAACCAACAAATTGATTGATGACAACAAAGAAGACTCAGCATCGGACAAGAAAGATGATGTTGTGGATGGAAAAGATGAAAAGGTTGAAGATGAAAGTCCCGTAAAAAAGGATGATGATAAGAAAGATGAAGTTAAAGTAGCCAGTGACAATAAGACCAAGGATACTGAATCAGTTGCTGAAAGCAATGATGTTAAAGAGGTAGAGGACAGTGACGAGAAGAAACTTACTGAAAAGGACGATAAAAAGGATACTCCAGACATCAGTGAATCAAAGGATGAAAAAAAAGACACAAAGACTGATGAAGCAGAAGGCAAGGCAGAGAGTGACAGTGCCGCCACCAACAGTCCTGCCATTGAAACTGTTAATAACCGAGAGTTAGATGACGATTTTTTTGATAGGGATACCCAAACCCTTAGACCTGATTCCGAAGAGCCAAAAAAGGCAGAATAAATTTCTTTGAAATACATTTCACTGTTGAGCTATGTATTCCTGTATTTTGTGTAACAGTTAATTGTTCTTTGATCTCAATTCTTCGGTTTTTATTTTCATTGTCATCAATGCATCTGGAGCACATGACATGATTTTTATTTAATTTTTCACATTTTATTCTTTGACAAATCCATTTTCTGGCAAACTGAATGTTGAATCTGGACACAGAAAAAAATCTGCAGATCAATGTGTGTTATCAATTGATTCTTTATCCACTTTTAAGATAATTTATAATTTTGCTACCTCAGTTCCTCTCAACCAGTATAGTTTTCCATTTCAATAACTGTAGTCATGGTTTTTAATGAGGAGCTCTTGTTAGAAGACAGTGTCTCTTGGAAATTAATGATGGTTATGTTAGGTAATCACAGAATTGAGACATACGGCAATACCAACCTTTTGTATGGAAAATAGAGCTTTTAGGGTTGTCACAATTTCAAGTTCTCTGTAAAGCTCAACAAGAAGTATGCATATAATTGAACTAGAAGAAATAACTTTGAATATGTGTTTAACAATTGTGTGATAATTCACCATCATTTATGCTTTCACCAAAACTTGGCCTGAAGCATGATAGTGTAGAGAATTTTTTTCTCTCATTAATTTTGATTCTTCAGTTCATAAAAATATTCAGTATGTCTCCAGAAAAGTTGGTTATCCAAGCTATGTAATGTAAAAGATACTTGTGTCCAAGTTCATAGTAGTTTTTTTATTTTTTCATGTTTCTGTTGACGAAAAAGAAGATTTGGATGCATAGCTCAACAAAAACCATATTTTGTACAAAGATTTAGTTCCCAAATTATTTTTCATTATTATTCTTTAAAAAAATCTCTAATTACAAAGACTGGGAGCTGAGATCATAATTTGATACTAAAATAGTAGATAGAATACACCAAATGTCTCCAACTTTTGCTGGCCTGCTGTCCATGTTCAGCCTGCCTAGCTTTTCAGACTGACCAGAGAAAATTCTAGCCAGCCTGTCTCAATAAATGTTGGAAACTACCTGGTAACACCATTCTCTATTATATAACTTCATGTAATAATAAGGTGTATTGGGATAGTGGAATATATCCCAACTCCCAGCTTGTTATATATAAAAAAAAGATGTACTTTCATTTCCATTTTTTCAAACTACTTAATGCAAATTTAAATCTTTGAGTTTTATGTTAAAGAAAATATTGATTATTTATTTCATTGTAATGCTTTTAATTAAAATGGAAATTGAAGTGGAATTTCCAGCCTAGAAGTTTAACAATTTCTTAGTATATAATATTTTAAGTGTTCATTTTCATAATATCTGTATCTAGTGTTGATTCAACAGCCCCTGTCCAATACAAATGACGAGTTTTAATGTTTTCAGTCTTATGTATGGAAAAGGAAGTGTAATCCAGCATTAAAAATCTAAAATCTATTACCATTACTTTATTGTAAACAATCCTGTTTTTTAAATATGATCCCAAAATGTAGCTTTAATTAGCTTTGACTAAAAAAGTTCCGTCATTTTAGATTTTTGTTTTTCTGTATTTTTATGTTCACCATCTCGGCCAAACATCTGTTCTTGTGTCAGTGTTAAAGTTGTGCTTAACCCATAAAGTTTCTCATCAGATTATATTCTTCTTTTTTCCTTCTATTTTTTTTTTTCTCAATCTTGCCTAAACTGTAAGATGTATATATTTTCTTCCTTCTTTATTTGTCTACACCTAATTTGGGTAGTATAAGTATTGAAATACCAGTTTCAATAATAATATAGCATAATTTTCATTAAGAGGTACCTTCATTATAATTATCCCTGGAAGAAAACTACTATTAGCTTGTTGTGTAATCAACTCCTTGTGTCTCGGACACAAAACACTCAATCTTTATTTCATAATCAAAGAAGGTATATAATTTTTTTTTAATTTACATAAAATGGTTTGATGAAAAATATGGTTTTATTTACTGAGGGAAACAAGCATTCAATAAACCAATAACCATATTTAGGATGTTATGAGTTAACCCAATACAAACCAACCAAATATATGTAAGTTACTTGTTTGAAAAAGTTAGCAAATCTAAGTTATGAACATTACCTAAAACTAGTAGTACTTTCATTTAAGGTTGAGTGTTTTAGATTTTTTTCTGGCATAAATATTTCTGTATATAAGATTACTATGTGTGTGTTTCCTTGTTAACATTATTTTTAAGACAGGTGAAACAATTTGAAAAGTTATTTTGGATCTTAGGTCCAGTACTCTCTACGTGTCATTTTTCTTGGAAACATTTTTGATGGCCTTGTTTCATAAAGTAATGTAAATAAACTAGTACATAGATACATGTGACATTAAATTCAAATGAACAAACACATACTAAAAAGTTATTTGATTGGTAATACTCAATCAAGGTGACTTATTTCCACACTAAAATAATAGTGTTTCATTTATATAGTAGCAGTATATGTTATACCAAAAGAAAAGTACCTACTTATACATAAGTATTACACATAACATTTTGTGAAAAATATAAATATATCTATAAATGTAATGTATTGTATGATCATTTCATTAGTTAGATAGGTATGATGGAAATTGGGATTTAGATCAAACATTGTAAAAGTAAAACAATTCAACAACAGTTGGGATTTCAATTGTATCATTTTCTGTCTGAAACTTTTATATTTCAAGGTATCTAACGGAAAAAGATACATGATAGCAACCAAAAAGGCCTATTCATAATTACACCACACAAAAAATTGTTCTAGTGTTTTATGTAACTTATTTTTCATTCACTTTTCCCATTTCTTGCAAAAAGTGATTTTCAAAATTTCAAAACTCTTTGTGAAACAGGGCCCACGTGGAATATAAATGGCAAGGATATTTTTATGTATCTTAACTAGTCCAGGCTGATATAATGTTTGCAATTGCTGCTTTTTAGTGTGATCAGTGTTAAACGTGATTGATTAAAGTTGTATGTTGTTTATTCCCTTCAATTTCCATTTTAAAATCTTCAAACAATTTCCTTTTATAGCAGTTCTATGGTATGAATGCACCTATAAATGGAAATGAAATTCAAATAGTTAGATAGTTAATCATTTGCAAATTGCATATATGCAAATGTTAGATCTTTTGAACTGAGAGACTTAGGACGTTTGTCCTAAGTAGCACCCGTTCACACATTTTATCATATTTGAGTTATGAATCACAAGAAATATTGTGATGGTCATTTTTTTTTTGTATTTTTCCAATTTGGACTTTTCCTTGATTTCTTTTGTGACTATTTGTTTTTGTTTAAATTATTTGATAACTTTGTATTATAAAGAAATAATTTAATGTCCATCAGTTCAAGATGAAGTGAATTGAATTTTATTTCGTACTAACCATGTTGTGACCAGGCTTACAGCGTGTGTATCAAAATATATTTAGTTCCTTCTTAAAGGGTTCTTTGACACAATTTGAGAACAAAAGAGTAATCATAAATATTGAAAATAGAAATATAAAGCAACTAAACACTCGTATTATGTGTAAAATCGCGAATCAAGAAATTTTCAAGTTCATAAAATTAAAGATACTTGTTTACTCGTAGTTCTAATTTCAAAAACCTATTTAAAAAAATATTTTAGATTGTTGAAATTTAGACCCTATCTGTTAATTATCATCTAAGACAAATATAATTATAAGTGCACTGCCAATTATGGACACAATACTTCCTCGTGAATGGCAATCATAATTTTTAACTTTCTATTATTGCTAGAATCAGATATTACTTCCGATAAAATTCTAATTTTAGAAATCGGATCCGTTTGCTCAAAGAATCGAGTTCGGGGTCAATATTATGTGTAGAATTAAACGTGGATTTCGAATATCAAATAAAATACAATACTTTCCTTATTATGTCTTGTCTTGTTGGGGGGTTCTGACAGGCCGCGTGGGCTCAAGACCTCCAACAACCAACCACATTCCTACATGTAGTGACTCGCATACAAATTGAACTACTCAGCAATTGCTTCCTTTCACATAATCCTGAAAATTTCCAATGTTGATTATTAGTCTCTTAATAATAATATTTTTTCTTCCATTTTTAGTGGTGTAGGTTATTAGCCCACAGCCACTGAGAAGGTTATTCAACCAAAGATGTAAATCTATGTCTTTTATAAAATACAAAGACCTGTAGTAAAATTACGAATTTTATAAAAGTGTGAGAGCAAGAATTTTGGTTGTTGAGCGTCGGATTGTTGGCCAGTACACCTTATTATAGGATATAAGAAGGTGTATTATAGATTCCTTATTATAGGATACGGAAAGTAATAAGGGGGTTCCATTTTAAAATCGAAACTTGATCCCTGTTTCACTACTTTTAGTACAACCTGTAGAAATTCCAATTCCGCCCAAAAATCCAAAAATGGAAAATCTTGCCTTAGAACTTTTTACAAAAATTCAAGTCCCTATCTTGAGTCGTATAAAAGTAAAAATTCGTCCCGGGACTTTTCGCTTACTCTGTATAACTTGGTTTTTTAAATCTGCCTGCGACGCTATCCATGGTTTTCTATCGAGACAGACTAACAAATTTTAGAATTTTACCTTTGCTATTTTACGGTCGCTTAGGAGGGCACAGGACTTTCATCTTGAACTGAGCTTCAAAACGTTGACGAGTTTCTAAGTGAAACGCATGTAACGGCGAAATTATCAGCGGGGTTATCAAGACCAATGGCGTCATAAGCAGCTGAGTTGGTATAAAAAATATCAATGTTTTCGCTGAGGTGGTAGAAAAGCAATCAATGTTTTCTCCGATTCTCAAGAGAATCAGAAGTAAGCGGGCGAAACGAGAACAATTTATTCAAATAGAAAGTACCCAAATGCGCGTATCCTGATATCTATCAACACCGTGCAATGGTAGTCAAGTGGTTAACGCGCTAGTCTGGTAATCCAGGTAGCGTAAGGATCCGTTGGTTCGAATCCCACCCAGTGCATGAATTTTTCCTCGTTAATTTGAGTTTGTGACCACAGAATATGTAATAAGACTGAGGTTTAGGTGGTAAAAAATGCTTTGAGCATTAACCTCGCCTGGTGGATCCCTTCCACTAAAGAGTATTATAATTATCAACAATAGTTTGTTAAGCAATAGGGTAGTTTATAGAAGAAGGTGGTAATATTTCTATGAGCGAAAGTGCGGAACTACTAAGAAAACTTTTTAAATATTGGACTTTTTCAGTGACCCATTTTTCTTGATTGTAGACTGAAACAAGGCATAAGAACTAGGCCACTCGTGGAGTTTATCGCTATAAAGGTAGGATTAAATTTTTTTGGCAGACGAGGGGTCGGGGCGAAACCTGAACTCGACCCAGATGAGCTGGCGGAACCACCGGCTTTAGTTGCGACGGCAGCTTCAACAGGCTTCTCTCGTGATGTCTTTATTATTATTATCTGACCTGGTTGCAGGGTTTTCAGTGAAACCCTTACAATTAACACTGCGACCTAATTAGATCTATTGTGACCAGCTGATTCTATTTGGTTTTAACGTCGTGACTGAGGTAGATAGTCAGGACCGTTGTATTGGTACAAGGCCCGAATTATTATAAAACAATTAAATTGCATTGTAGCTTGATTGCCCCTCAAGTTGGTCTGCGCTTGAATTGGTCAAAACTCCGAATTGAGGGAGAGTGGCTTCTCTTAAATTTAATCCTGTTTTATAATTCGACCTAAATATGTAGTTCAGTTTGATCGATCAGGCCGCATCAGACGGTGGACTCGTAACCAGAGGTTGATGGCTGGAGTCCCTATTAGTATGAGAGAATGACAAATGTTAGGACAAGTCTAATTGTGATCTCATTGTTTATACAGAAATACGATAACTTGGTTTAGAAATGTTCATAAAAGTTCGTTTTTTGAGCACTACGCATAAATAATACACAAACCACATGAGGCTATCAACTTTTCTCATGTGACAATAAGACCTGACTTGGTTGATCTTTTGGATCAGTTGAATATCCCCTCGACTTTGTAGTCTTGCACGCACGGTGACCTTAGGGTTCGAATCCTGGCTGAGAAAAACGTTTTCTTCTCTGTACTTTGGCTGTCCGAAGTCCACTCATAGTACCTACTCACTTTATTATTGTAGACTGATTGGAGTTCCACAAGAGAAGCACCAATTATCACACCGACCTCTATTTAGATCAATTGTGACCAGTTGATTCTAATTCTGATGTACGTCCTGATTTGTAGTAGTCAGGACGGGGTGTTTACCCTCCATTCGCTGAGAATCGTACCAGCTACCCACATTAACCTCACCCAGCCTGAGTAGGGCCGGAAATGCCAGCCTCACGTGTTCGGATGGAACAAAATTTTCGTCGAAAAGTCTGCCCCAACCGGAAGTCGAACTCTCACTACGGGCAGTAGTCACAACCATGACGCCACGGAGGCTGGAATATTACTCACTTACTCGCAAGGACAAATTAATGCGTTCCTATTTGTATGGATAGTGACCAGTGGCGGCGCTACGAGCAAGCTACGTGACAAGTTATTCTCCCTTTTGGAATTTTGACCTCATAATACTTCTTGTGATTATAGTGCTGGATAACATAAATCGTTAGTCCTAGTCGGGTTTGTGAAAGCAATATTTCACAGTTCCACAACGGTATGGTCTAGCATTGATGAGGAGTCGCGGGTTTTTAGTTAGGGTAGACAGTCATGGATACCGGCGGTCCATGCCTGAGTTGTATTGAGTCCATGCCCGGCGATCCACTTTTTGTCATGAGCTTTTGTCAAAAAGTCCTAGTCGGACAATATAAAATAAATAAAACGACATTATTATTACTTAAGTAGATTAATTATTATGTTATTGAAGTGTCTCTTAATGTTGTGTTATCAACCAAAGCTATGATGTACGAGTATTAAAGAATAGGTACACACCGAAGTTATTTTATAAATGACACTATCTGGAGATGAGAAGGCATACTTTTATCTCAAATAAATAATTTCCATTGCAATTCAAAGAGGGAATGCGGCAAGTGTCTTGGGCACCTTGCCGGGTGGTAAAGAACTAGATCGAGCGTTTTATATGATCTAATTGAAATATGAATTTTATGTATTTTTATTTCAATTCTATAAAGGAAATACCTACAAACTAAAGGATATGAATTGTAAAAGTGTGTATTGAAACAATATAAGCGTTACAGATACTGAAGAGATTGCCAATTAGCCAGTTGAACTCTCATATCATTGATGATCTCACATAAGTAGATAGACCGTAGTCAGTACCTGCAAGACAGTCTTATGCATCAATGTTCAATTTATTCTCATTTAGCTGATGATCTCATAGAGAGTGCCTTCAGGGCATCTGTTTCGATTTAAAAAGAGAAGACGGTTGACAGCATAGTTAAAATTAACTAATGATAGCTTTTTTAATATCAATTTCTTAAAAAACCCTAACTTTTGGTGAAAGCCTTGGTAGTATGTACTATTCATTCCGAAAACATATTAAAATAGAAAATATTGAAAGCGGGTTCTACAGGTGCCATATTCAATGTTGCCAGTTTTCAATGATGGGTCAATACTCTGGCTAAATAGGGCCAGGTTGTGCCTAGTGCGTATAAGGTAAAACCGCTGTCCAATAGCGGGTAATTTCGAATATTATACTGATTCTTAAAAATATTAGTGGTGCTGGCATGCACACACTGTGACCTGAGTTCGACTCCCAGCAGCGCAGAAATTTTATGCTATTGAGGAAAAATGAGTAGCTATTTGATTAGCGACTAATGATGACATTACGAAGAGGAACATAAAAATGGATGTTCGAAAAATGATCGAATTTGGAGACGTTTTTAATTTTTCATAAAATCGGAGAGTTTGTGAAAAAATTCTCAAGAATTTCTCTTCTGTTATGAGTTATGAGTTTGAAATAGAGCAAAATGGTATTTTTACAACAGAGAGAAAGCAAAGCGAGCGTGCTGTAGAGATACTTTATCCTTCGGAAAAAATTGCCTTCTGTAATCATTATCAGCATTCCCATAAATGTTATTGTATTGGGAATATTTAGAATTATTAAGATTAGGGAACAATGGGATGGCACCCAACGCGTACACTTCTGAAACCGATAAATCTCGTAGCAACGGGTAAAATATCAAAGAATACGGGTAAAATTTCAAAGATGAATTGGCAACACTGGCGATATCCCTACCGCTGTACCGCAGTACAATCCAACGCCCAACCCAAATGAATTACAAAACATTCCTTTTAATCAAATAACATAAGACATTATTATAATTATCACTAACAGTTATAAGATATTGTGGCAGTGAAGAATTCTTACTAGTAAATCAATGAAATAAATTATTTTTTTACTGTTACTCCTCGAAAAGTGCGCTGTTGATTAAAGGCTGAGCTTTTCAATTCAGGTAAAAGTTTGTTTGTTTTGATCCGTTGGCTTCTCAGTCCACTGAAGAAATCAACATACAAAAATCAATCCCTATATTCATAGTAAGAATATTGTTAGAAAGTCAGTTTTATGGTTTATGGACCTACTTGCTTTGCTTGAACCTAGAAAATTCTTTAAGTTCTTTAGTCACTGTTAATTCTCAGGTTCTTTTTCTAGAAGAGAAAAGAGAAATTTGTAGAACCATTCTAACACAGAATTACATAAATAACAGTAAATAAGTGGGTAACAATCAAGCTCAATTACAGCAAATAGTAGAACAGTCAATAGTAAAATAATAATTCTGTGTCCGTAAGATAGGCACAAATATCTATCTGATGATGGTGAAAAGATTTTTAGGATGCCCAGAATCAAGGTCTAGGCTCCTGTTATGTCCACTTTCTATCAAATAATGGTATTACGTACTTCTATATCATAGTGTTGTTGGGTATCATTGCAAGGTTTGCAATGTTTTAAATTTATATTCAAACATTATTATTTTTTTTATCTATAAGAAGCTGAAATGTTAGCTGTATAAACAAGCCCCACAAATGTAGAATGTTTAAACTTTTTACCATATTGAAAAAAACCACATAATTTGAGTGGTACATTTTCTAAATCTGGCTGGGATGGTCAAACTTTTTGGTGCAGTTTCCTTCAAAAGAGTAAGAAGCGATTGTGGTTTCTCATGCTTTGCTCCCCCACTGCTTTGCTCCCCCACTGATTTTCTGAAGTGATATTATTCGAGGTATTCTACAGATTCAGGACATTTATTATTATTTTGTCTTAAATTTTCAATTAATTGTCAGTTTTTGTATGTGATTTTATTTTACTATCCTAACAATTTAGGTAGGTAGGTACCTAAGTTTCTGTGCAAAATACAACATAATCACAAACTTAACCTAGGAGTATTATGACCACATCAACTTACTGTAATTTTAGGAACTATTTTTATCAAAGTTTCTGTGCAAAATTCAACATAATCACAAACTTTACTTAGGAGTATTATGACCACATCAACTTACTGTAATTTTAGGAACTATTTTTTATCATTTTCAAAGTTTAAGGCAAAATTTTTCACTCTTTTTCCCATCTTTTAACTTCATTGAGACTTAGTGTCACAGAGGTATTTCAAAAACATCCATTCATTTTGCACTTAATCTTCCCTGAAAATTTTAATTGACAAATGACAAGACTGTTAGAATGAATTTTGTAAATAGTGTCAGTTAAATATTTTTTAACTAGCCTCCATGGTGTAATGTTTGTGACTACTGCCCACAGTCCAGGGATCTTGATTTTTGGTGGTTAGATTTTTATAACAAAAAATTCTGTTCCCTCCAATCATGTGAGGCTGACATTTCTAGCCCAACCAAGGATGGGTGAGTTTAATTTGGGTAGCTGGTACACCCAGCAAATGGAGGGTAAAACACACACCTTGACTGTCCTAAATCAGGAAGGACAATAAAACTAAATAGAATCAACTGATCACAATAGACCTAATTAGGTCACAGTGTTATTTGTTAGGGTTTCACCCTACAACCAGGCATTGTTAAATAGATAAGGTATTAAAAAAACACTCAACACAATTTCACAAAATATCATCTTTTAGAACATATAATATTTAAAAAAAAAAAAAAAAAAAAAAAAAAAAAAAAAAAAAAAAAAAAAAAACACCACAATTTGACAAAACAACATCTTTTAGAACATATAATATTAAAAAAAAAAAAAAAAAAATATTTTGACCAAAACTCTCATTTGCAGATCAAACATGACAATGAAAAAGACAGATGCTGAAAATGGGGCTCCAGAAACAAAACTGTTGAAAGGAAAAACAGAAGTTGCCCACATTACTCTCTTAGATGGTTCCAATCTTGATATCACAATTGAGGTAAGTGCTCACTTCATGTGCTCACTTCATCACAGATGTATTTATAAATAAAAAAAACTTTCTGTAACTACCATAGAATGAAATGGTTGCTTCATATTACCTACTAGTTACCTAAGAAAAGCATTATTATGTTAGGGATCGACTAAGTTATATGTTGTACCTTTTCCTTATTCTATTCCTTTAAATTCAAACGCCCGCGCAATACGAACGCGCCATCGAAAAGCCCTCGTGAAAGTTACGTATCATATGATCATGACATAATCAGCTGAGTTCCCGTGATACCAAACCAAAGAAAACCAAGAGCTCAGCAGTGATAAATCTAATCTCCAATCGGTACGTTGTACTTACCATCTCTCTATCTAACGTGTTGAAGTGAATCTGTGAATTTTATCTTGTATCCAAAACCAAAAAACCGTCGCGCTTTTCTATTGAATTTCCCTCACCCACTTGCTCTACCAACATATAACTGGTCGCGTCGAGACCGGATAAGCCTTTGAATTAAGTAGCCTTTTGGGGATTTTCGTTTCATTCAATTTTAGCTCTAGCCGCGTCGCGTCCGTAGTGTTTCTTTATCTTGTGTTTGTATCTTAAAACCTTTGTGCATTGTTCTTACTTCTGGAGATCAGGTAGGATCCATCCATTTCTTTCTTTTTTGTGTATTTTGCATAAAAAATCATCTATAAAAAGCTGACATTTAGTACCTACGAAGTGTCAAATTCTACCTATTACTTTTTCCTAAGGTAGCCATTTTCCAAGCCAATGGTCTAGTTGTCGATTGCTTTTACAGCCTCCATTATCGGCTGTTCCTTACCTCCCGCACCAAATTTCAAATCAAAACAAATTAGCCATTTATTTTGTAAATATTTACGTCAATTATTTTTTTGTTTTTGAAAAACATTAGAATGGATTTGTGGATCTCTCAATGAAATATAATAAAATTTTATTGTAGTCTTCACAAAATAGGTACCAAGTGAATTTGAATACTGAATATATTACTATTGAACTAGTGTAGGTGTATATTGTATCGTAGGCATTGTAGGTATATTACCTGTTATCAGCTTAGAACTTTATCTCAAACCTTACGATAGGTAACCCTACGATATTCGAGTAGATAGGTAGGTACTTACTCGTTTATTTATGATTGAGGTCTCATTATTAATCTATTATTGATTTATTTTATTATTTATTTATTTATTATTAATTTATTTTTATTATTAATTTATTTTATTATTTATTTATTTATTATTGATTTATTTTTATTATTGATTGATTATTTATTTATTATTGATTTATTTTATTTATTTTAATATTTACACCTCATCAGGCTGTTAATATTTTTAAACTTTCGTGTTAAGAATATTGATTTTTTTATCCTTAATCCTAGGGTACCTAGGGATTTCAAGCATATTACTCTTATAATCTTACTGTTTCATATCTAACCTTGGAATTTTGAGAACCTTTTTTTTCTCGAATTCGTTTATCAAATAGTGTTACCTAACAATACAGATTTTTTTTTTCACTTTTTATCACTCACCTTTTTTTTAATTATCATCAAAACTTGTAGGTTTTCTAAACTTAGTTTATCTATCTCTTTGAAGGTATGTGAGCCCTTTGAAGAGAATCTATCTACCTATCATCCATCGTGATTTATCGTGTGTATCTTATCTACTGGTTTCCTTAACGTAGCAAATCTCAACTGTGCTTATCTATTTATCTAAAATTAGTGATTTTTTTCTGGGACTAGTGAGTCTTAGTAAATTTGCACCTATTACCTTATCTATTTATCTAAAATCAGTGATTTTTTTTCTGGGACTAGTGAGTCTTAGTAAATTTGCACCTATTACCTAATACCCTTTTGGTTTTTTTTCCGTTTAAAAACTTTTTTTAATTTTTTTTTTTTAATTTAAAAGTTTAATAAATAGTTCAAGTTTAATATAATAATTAAAATATTATATTGTGTAACCTGATATCTTTTGAGTGATTTATCTTAACTTTTCGATACTTCTGGTGGTGTCTTAGTGAACTTAGACATTTTAATTTTTTTTTTTTTTATTGTCGATCTGTTTTGTAATCATGGCCCCAACCATTGCTGAACAACTGGATAAATATACCAAGGCTCGTGAGAGATACTTCACACGCGTCCAAGAATGTTATGATCTTGTTGGCAAAGCAGATAAGGAAGGTCTCTTCCGTGCAAGATGTACACGCCTTGATGTAACTTATGAAAATTATGAAAAAACAACGGAAGCTATAGAAAGCCTTAACGTTCTTGTAGAGCCACCTGCCAAAGTAGTGGATACGGTCCAACCCATGAAAACTTTTGAAGAAATGTTTTTCAGAGTCAAGGCTAACCTTGCATTATTGGATCAGAATGCTGCTGCAGCGAGTGCGGCTGCAGTCAACAACGAAGATAATAATGATAACAACACAACAGAAGTACGATCAAAGTGAATTACACTAATCAATTCCTGTTTAGTGGGATATCGTTGGTTTCCCTCCTGGAATCTCTATGACGAATTGGCTACTGTGAGCAACTGAGTGACATTCAGAATTCACTATCTGAAACAATATCTAAAAGGTCCGCTCTAGCACTATTGAAAATGTGTCCTTCTGTGCTCAGAAATTATCCTTTGCTTACCGTACTCTGAACAAAAGTACGCAAGAAAGATAATTGCGCTATCATATAAAAGATATTGCAGTTTCAAACCTCTCACCAAGGATACTTAACTCTGTCAGCATACCTCGAAGACTTTTTGCGCTACATATGAGTCCTGCGTAATCTAAATGTTCCCTGTTCGAAACCAGTTTCCTTGCTGTGGGGAGATTGTCACGTCCTATACCCGAATCCGCCAAACATCCACCTCATCTCAAAGCTTGTCATCTGGCAACATTGTTGATCAATGATCTCCACTGTGTGACATTGCATGGGGGACCAAAGCTTATCAATACTCTTCAAAACATTTGGATATTGGAGCAAAAACCTCATTCGATCTATCTTATCTAAATGTATACTTGCATTCAATGAACCGACATTCAAAAACCAATCATGGTGATTACTGTTTCGCGTTACACGCAGGACGACCGTTCCTAAATGGAGCGGATATGCGGTCCGTTCTTGTATAAAACGGACCACGGAGAAATTTCCTGTATCCAAGTGTTATTTCGCAGTGTTTGTCTGCATGTGACGAAATGTGTTCCCCTGAACTAGTGAGCGATTTAACAACAGCTGCTTTCTTAGCTTGCCTTGACCGATTTGTTTGACGCCGTGGTTCCTACCTGTATCTATAGCGACAACGGACTAATTTCCACGGCCTGCTTCTCAAATAGTGAGGTGCAATCGTTCTCCGCAACCCAATAAAGATATTGAACTTACCTGCAACAAAAGGAATCAAGTGGAGCTTTCGCCATACTCACCTAATTGGAGGCTTGCATAAGCAGCATCCGCTCAATAAGAAACATCTGTCTCAAATTCTGATGGCAAGCCTGGAATTTTGAAGAATCTCCAGTTCCTTGTTCGAATTGAAGCCATTCTTAATTCGAGCCTATCTGTCCATCAAACAAGCCCCAATGATGGAGTGGATACTATCACCCGGACTTACCCGTGGAGCTCCCTGATGTCTAACCGACACGAATGATTGAAAGCCCATCTCCATCTGAAACCTGCACTCCTAAACACATTTGCTTCAATGTTTTGAAAAAGTGGTCCAGAGATTATCTGAATACTCTGATTAGCCAAATGGACATCAGTCCTTGTGAAAACGTAAAAGTAGTGATGTAGCTGATTCAAGGAGCGAACTTACCGTCTCAATGTGGCCGCTGGAATTGTGACCACTGTAAACCCTGACCTGTGGTGTCGTCAGAGTTATACACTGAAAACTTCAAAAGGCGAAATTACTGTCAGTACCAAAGTGGCAATTTTGCCATTTCATCATAATAAGAATATTATGTAAATTATTGTGTATATAAAACATTTATTTTTTTATTTATTATGGTGTAGGATTCTTTTTATTTTTACCATTATCATTATTTTTATCTTACCAATGTTTAGGTGAAGATCTACAAAAAATTCTTTTGTGTTATTTCATATGATATTTGTTTGAGAACATACTTATTTTTAACTGTGATTATTTATGTTCATAAACTTTGATTACCTCTTATCAATAACTAAGGTACTGAATACAATAAGGATATAATATTTCTTCCCATCAATTTCTTCCTCGTTACTTATCTGATTTATCTTGGACAAGGAAGAAAATGCACTAGAGAAACATTCTAATTTTGTGGGGAATGTTAGGATCGACTAGTTATATGTTGACCTTTTCCTTATTCTATTCCTTTAAATTCAAACGCGCAATACGAACGCCATCGAAAAGCCTCGTGGAAAGTTACGTATCATTGATCATGACATAATCAGCTAAGTTCCCTTTGATACCAAACCAAAGAAAACCAAGAGTCAGTCATGATAAATTAATCTCCAATCGTACGTTGTATACCATCCTCTTCTAGAAATTTATAAGTTAAAGTCCATCTTTTTGGTGAAAATAAATACTTGATTTTTATAGACGATTGAAGTATATAACAATTTTTTTTTTTCATTTCACAGATTGATGGCCCCTGAGATCCCACAAAAGCTTGGCTTGTTTCCTCGGTTTGGATCAAATTTCCCGCTATTCGGGCCGCACTCATTATGAAACTAGACGCATGCCTATAGAGCGGCCGGCTCCACACTTTGAACGTAGTTTGAGTGGAAGATATTTGAGCTCGCGAAGTATGGATGGTAAGATTATTGTTTTAAATTACAATACACACGTGATATTACAATTAAGTTACAGTTTTCATGATATACTATTCCTTTTATTTTCTTGTAAATAAGGGGTATTTATATTTTGTTGCACGATATTTCCAAATATTTCCATTTTATTCCAAGGTCAACTTGACCACATTCGTGAATGAAAAATGCGTTTCGGTATTTGTAAAGATAATTAATCGACTTAATCTATAAAAGAACTGGAAGCAAAAAATTTCTACTTCCATTTTGGTTAACCAAACTGGAAGAAGGAAGAGGAAAAAGTTCCTCTTCCAAAAGAAAAATGACTTGCTTCAGTTTAGTTCATTTTAGTCCAGTTGCAACAACTTTGGTTAGAAAGAAAAATATAGCTATATTCTGCAACCCTATTAATTATTTAACTTGAAATTAGTCTTAATACAGTCGAACCTGGTGTGTAAGAGAACTCAAGGGAGCGAATTTTTCTTCTTCTCTTATATCCAGGTTTCTCATATAAAGAGGTTATTTTCCTTATAGAGAGGTAAATTGGACCTGGAAATTTTTCTCTTATATCGAGATTATCCTATATCCAGTTCTCTTTTATCCAGGTTTCTCTTATTAAGAGGTCATTTTCCCTTATAGAGAGGTGAATTTGACCTGGAAATTGTTCTCTTAAATCAGGTTTCTCTGTATTTACTTTTCGCTATTTCTTCCAGCTCTAGGAAGACCTCGTAACAATTCCGAACAGTTCGACATGGACCAATCATTTGGAAAAAGTCACACTATGCCTCACACACCACAATCTCTAAATGATACAGAAAAAAGTGACTCAACACAAAAAGAACAAAAAAGAGTTCAGGTAATTTAATTTATTTATGTACGTCGGTTCGTCAAGCACAGCAGTATTTTACGAGTTTGAAACCTTTCTCAGATACTCCAATATGATTCAAAATATGTATCTGTTACCGCTTCTACGAAGGTATTGAATGAACATTATGTATGTATGTATGCAGCTGCTTTGTGTTATTATATGACAACTTCAGTGCATAGCATATTATTAGTAAAATAAAATTACAAGACTAAATCACATCATTTGCCAAAGTACTTCATTGCTTACTTGTAATGCCGCCCGTGGTCGCCAGTAGTACATGTAACTAGCTACTCATTTTTCCCTACGAGGTATGAGTAAACCCCGCAACATCCAAAAAAACTTACAGATCCGAAAAACTTCAACTCATTTAGGAATCGAACCCAGGAACACAGGTCTCCTTGGTGCAAGTCGAGTGTGTCAGCCACTCGGACACGGTTACTATATAAATTATGTTCACAGAATTTAGACGGGAGTAACTTTTGAGTCTCTCAATTTTGGAGTATGAGATTATCTTTCGAATTACGCGTCTGTACCTATATTTGGTTCAACATAATAATTTATAGAAAAAAGTCAGGAGTCACTACATTAAGATTTTTACTTTGGAATAAAACCCTAGTTTCATATGCGCTCTGTTCTATTTTATGTTTGGTAATTTTAATTTTCCTGATTTTTATTATTTTATGAACAGAAAATCATCGGTGGTGTTGCTGTTTTGCCTGTCAATGCTATCATAGGAAGAAAAAAAGACAAGAAACGTGGAGACAAAAGGTACGTTTCTTTGAATTCATGCAAGTTGTGTGTTTGTAACCAACTTGGTTTAAATCCTTGAATATCATGGGATACGTAGGAAAAAAGAAAAAAAAGAAAAAGATTTCCATCTAATATGGTTTCCTGCCAAAATAGGAAACCAACTTAGTATATTCTTAAAATTTACATTTATACATATAAATAAAATATACATTAAAATATACATAAAATATACATTTCTATCTATTATTATTTATCTGGTATATTTCTTATCCATGGCACTTAATAACTGTTTGGCTCAGCTTTTTCTCATATTTTCCAATCAATATCTCCTGAAGCATCCATCCATGGATGAAGATTTTTTTTTTTTAAGTAAGATTAACTACAGTTCGTCTCAGAAAATGTGCTGGTCTAGTAAATATTTCTCCCAAATCGAAATTTGAAAAGTTGTCAGTGTTTCAAGATGATATTCTTTGTATCCGTCTTATTTTTTTGTAATAAGTTCATTAAATATGCAGTAATATAAAAGAAAACATATCAAAATTATTGTTTATTCTATGTCATTATCATTATTTTACTTATTATTTTTTTAGTGTTTCCTCCTACGAAGACGACGAAAAAGAAAATCGCAACGAACACAGTGTGAATATGGAAACCTCATTCACATCAAACAAAGACCTCAGTGGCAACACAAATGAGTCCAAAGTACTCAATTCATCTTTAGAATCTCAGAAAATCGACAATCAGATAAATTTGGACAGAAAAGTCAGCGAGAAGGATGCTTCAATAGAAAAATCAGCTAAACGAAGTAAAGGTGAAAAAACCAAGGTAAGTTTCTTCAATAATTCACAAGTTCAGTTGAATGATTTTCCGTCTTAACTGTATTGATTTTTGAAATGAGTAATTGTGTTTTTATAGTGTTATGTTCCTTTCTTACTTTTTTCATAAGTGATAAAATAGCTGGCAATCATTGTAGCTATAAAAGAATTGGCTAAGGAGATCAGAATTAGAAATAATAATACCAGTTTGTAGGTATTATTGTTTACTTATGTTTAGCGTAGCATGCTCTTCTCTTGTTTTTATGTTGAAGGTCCACCAGAAAGATTTCACTTTTTGAAAAATTAGTTACGGGAGGAATTGGACTTTTCATTTATATACATACCTAATCTTTAGCTTTTTATGTATGAAAAATAATGACACCTTTGCCAGTTGTACATTGCATAAAGTTTTGGAAATTTTATTTAGTAAAATAAAGTTTTAACGAACTTTTTAACATAAAGTTTTTCAAATACATTTTCTGTGTCCCTAGTTTGTGGGAAGCTTTGTCTCTACGATCCAATTTTAAAGTGATTTCTGAAATCACGTTTAGTCTTGGATCACATTGTCACACACAATGCCCATTCTCTAAATTACTTCAAGATAATATTGATGAGTAAAACTGTCAATAGTTTTGAGTGAAAATCCTGACCTTTCTATAATTTGTCGTTAAAAACCTGAAGATTGATTGTTTTTTGGCGGACCCTGTACTATTGATTTAAAGCCCTTGTGTTTGCATGCTGTTTTACGATAAGCTAAGGGGGGAAATAACTTCTTTTTTTTGTGAGGTATTTTCAATGTAGGTTGGAAGTATAATCTGAATGTGGAATGCTGTGGTTTCTTATTAATATTGGAGACATAATAAAGAAAGAGAAAGTCCTGAAACGAACGTTTCAAGGAATTAAAATAGACACAAAACCCTATGTGTCCATTTTTATTTTCAAAAATAAGTACAAATTTTTTCGGTAAATTTTTTTGAGTCATATAGAACTAGATACTGTAATAATATAATTCCATTAAATCCCCCCTTAACTCTACTTTAGAAACATTCCCTCATTCTGTCATTTTGTTACAGTATTATACATTTAAATTTGGTCTTCATATTTAATTTTTTTAAAATAATATTATTTTGCTTGTTTTTGTTATGTTTCTTTTTGTTCTTATGTTTGGTATCTAACTGATTTGTTTATTTCCTTTGCTTTCATTTTATTTGATAGAGTTCAAGTAGTATATTCACTAGAATTGGATCAATGAAATCAACCAAGGACAAAAAAGACCTAGAAAAAAATATCGACAGAAGTATTTCTCCAGACCAGAAATCAAAAGATAAAGAAACTGTTTCGCAATCTAGCTTGACCAAGAAAAGTGGATCAAAAGACGAAAAGAAAAAATCTGAATCTGATAAATCAAGCAGTAAAAATAAGGGTTCAAAACGAGATAAATCATCTGACAGAAAAGTTGGGAAAACTGAAAAACGTGACTCAACTGTATCACAAAGTAGTACCACAGATAAAAAAGATATAGGGGAAAACACTTCAACTGGAGGCCCCCCAACTGGCTCCCCACAACTTCCTGGGTATACGAAAGAATATAACTACGAAGTAGGTGATGCTACAAATCGAAAAAAATCTATAAAAGGTTTCACTTACGAGAAAACTGACAAAACGAAGTCTTCTGATGTTGACGAACAGCAGTCCTCGTCTCCTCCTTCTAAACAAGTTGGTCTTGCTTTCAATTATGCGCCAGGTGAAATTCAAAAAGTGACAGATTCTGCTGCAGAAAAATTAAAATCTTCTGAGGAAAATGATGAAGCAAACACAGAAATTAGAACTCCAGGTATTGACTACGTAGAATCTGCAGCATTGAAAGAGAAGCATAAGAAAGAGTTGGGTAGTGATAACATAAGTATAGTGAAGCATCTATTTGGAACTAATGACAATAAATCCAAAAAGTCTGATCATAAAGAATCACTAAAAGACAAGTTTTTCAAATTCGATAAAAGCGATAAAAAGAAAAACGAAAAGAATAACTTAAAAGCTTTAAAAGAAAAGGTAATGGAAAAATCTGAAAATGAGGTAGAAGAAAAAGTAATAAAAGAGCATGTAGGATCTGACAAAAAGATAGGAGACAAATCTCAAAGTCCTCGAGCAAGTGAAGTAAAACTTGAGAAACAGGAAATTGATAAAGCTTTGAAAGAATTAGAAGAGGTGGAAAAAAGTGTTACTAATTCGAGTTTGAATGACAGTGAGGAAGGTGCTATCATAGACAGTGAAAATGTTAATGAGCCGTCCAAACCTAAATCTAAATCAGGAAGTCCAGATAAGAAAGGTTTACTAGGTGTTTTTCAAAAAGCTATGAAATCTGATAAGAAAAAACCTGTTGAAGAAGATATTATTGTTAAAGAAGTAGCTCTCAAGCCAAAATCAGTTGAACTGTCCGAAAAAGATGAATCAAAACAATCCAAAGATTCCAAAAAAATTAGAAACATCGAAAGAGAAGGACAAAGAAAACAAAGAAAAAGTCAAAGATGTAAAGGATAAAACTGAAGATTCCATTGTAAATAAGGAAAGTAAAAAGAAGGATTCGAAAGATAAGAAGGAATCAAGTGAGAACACGAAAAAGAAAGACAAATCTCCAACTAAAGACAAATCTCCTGCTAAGGACAAATCCGCACCTAAGGACAAATCTGCTACTAAGGACAAATCTGCAACAAAGGACAAATCAAATAAGGACAAAGCTGCATCTAAGGACAAATCTGCAACAAAGGACAAATCTACTACCAATGAAAAATCTCCAACCAAGGACAAAGCATCTTCTGAGAGTAAGTCATATCCTGAGGAATCCCCTGAAGCTTTGATTCTGACAAACAAAAGCGCTACAGAAGCTTTCATCGAAAATGAAATCAATAACTCTAGTAAAAATGAAGATTACACTGACCCAAGCAAAACTCCTCTAATTGTTAAAACTACGACAAAACAAACTATGGTTAAAGATAAAGAAGGATTGACGAGGAATATTGAAGAAAAAGTTGAAGATATGAGATCTGGTGAAGTGACAGTTTCGACTCAAGTAAATAAGGTATGTTTTTATAAATTATGATTTTCTAATTGATAAGATAGTGTATAGGTAGTATAAGATAGGTCCGCAAAAGCTTTCCTCTTCCAGCGGATTTTCCATGGCGATGTATTGGCTAATGGGTACATTGCCTCAGGCAAGTGGTATGGATCAAGTCTACCATGTAAGATGAGTTACAATAATTGACTGTAAGTACAAATCAAAAAAATCTTGTTCTAGGTCAATGGGGTTTGAATAAATTATTATTCGTGTTTGAAAATTTGATGTGCAGTCCTGTTATAATAGTCAAATTTACTCCAAGACTCCCTCAGAAAAATGAGAAGTGACATTTTTAGACGAAATCATGAGACATCAAAATTTATCATCAAGATTTCTTGAATAAATGAGGAGTTTTTTTTTGTTCAGGTTATAGATGATACTTTTTTTATTCCATCAGAACCCAAGCATTATCTAGGAAATCTGTAATGAAAAAATATATTTCTTTTCAGTTCATGGTTTGGGCGATTTAAATGAAACAATAAGAATTAATATAAAATTTGCATTTCAGATTAATTCTTATTGTTTAGTTTAAATTTGCATTCGAGTATTAAAATCTCGGTCAGTACCATACTAGACAGAAATAAAACTTAAGTGTTTTGAAACCTACCAGTGAAATTTTTCACCAGTTTACATAGATGATATCAAAAAAGTGTTGAGTTTGGGTGATACTTGTGTCTTTTTTGTTGTTGAAAAGAACACATTAATATTTCTTGGGAAGTTCAGGGTTTCAATAAGCAACTAAAAAACTAGTTTAGTAAAAGGGGACCAAGGTGCCAAAATACCATTGTTAACTATAAAAGCTGGTAAATGCTATATTTTCAAATATTATTACAGTGTAATTACAAGTAGTAGTAGCAGGTATTACTAATTATAAAAAAAAAACAATAGATTTTGAAAATACAAAAACGTCTTGTCTTATATCTGTCTATCATAATGATTATACAATATTGTTATTAAATTTAGTGTGTAGGTATTTTAGTATGTACGCTTGTTAAGTTCTATACTCTTGCATTAAGCCCATAGCTACTAGATTGTAGATTGCATGACATTAGAACCAAATATTTGTTTTTCTTCTTTTGATATAGGCCGAAAGTATCGACGATACCTTCTCCCGATCTCCCTACGTAACGGCTACGGCAATCACAACAAGAACAGCGACCACCCATCAAGATCTTGAAACCAAGGCTAAAACAAGTCAGGTAAAAAAATAATAAAATAAATGTGGTTTCTAGGATCCTTACCCTTAATTAGTTAGAAATTAACATTCACGATCAACAAATTATCAATTTTCACCAGTATTTTTTTTTAAATAGCAACCAACATGTGGCGGTTGAAAGTGGAGCAAGTGTTCGCGATGATTGAGCAATAAATATGTTTAAAAAGCAAAAAAAAAAAAACAATTGACTCCTTGGTTTAAAATTGATATTTTCTGCCGAGTCCTACAATGCTAATTATATTTAATGTGTAATGTAGGACATCATTGAAAGTAACAATAACAAAACTAATTTAAATTGGGTAAATTTTGTCACTATCTCAATATAATCTAGTGCAGCGAAAACTTTTGTACTCCATATAAATATTTTAAATTTCATTCTGAAGTTTTATAATAAAGCACAGTTTATGTGGTTTAGCATAATCAATGTTTCATGTGGTCTCACCTACTAATTGTTTTTCAAATTAATGAGACCCATTTACAGTGAAACAAACCGCATATTTCTTTCCTCAGGTTGAAGAAAAGACAGTTGCTCATACGACAACCACTAGTGGATTGCGTCAAGAACAAAGAACCGTCACCCAGGAAGTCAGAGCTACCTCCACAATCTTGGCTGATAACAATACCGAGGTAAGGTTGACTATCTCAAAAATATATTCTTCTGGGAATAATTGGAAATATTCCAAATGGAAATGCAGCTCCTAATGAGCCATCATAATAATTAAAAGTCCAAATTATCTTATCCTAGCTTTGGTGGTCGAATGGTTGAGATAATAACCTAGTAATTCACCAGTCAAAATGAAAGAGTAACTCAAGTAAAAACACAAGAAGCAACATGGCCCATTTTTTTTAAACGTTTGAACTTGTAAAGAATTCATAAATAAAATTTCTGGACCACCTTTGATAAAAATATGCTGTAAAATATTTTATTTGACAGTTCATTTCCGTCTGGGAACCATACGGTCTAATGAATTATTGAAAAACTATAAATAAATCATATTACCTTGCCTACAATGAGTACACATGAGAGGATTATTTTTGAAAAACTTGTAATTTAATTTTCAGACCTTGAGCAAGAATTCTTCGCACTCTTCGTTGAGCTCTAACGACTCTGGAACCCCAATCGATATTGAGGGACCTTTACCCAACGAGGAAAGCTCATCAAGTCAGGTAATAATTCACTCATCATCTTATTACGCAACTTTTGAATTACTATCGAAAATATTTGAGAACCGTAGTTTTGGACATGGTCAGAATAGTTTTGCTACCAAAATGACTACTCTGACCTATAAAATAGTAAATCGTTCTTTGAAGAAATATCATGTCTGTATCCGTGACGCAAAAATTAATCATAGGACTGCCATTATTTAATGTTTTCGAGGAAAATTATCAAGTCTGTAAAGATGAGAGTTTCATAGGTAACAGCAAGATTTTTTTTTTTTTTTTTTTTACAAAACCTCGTAACTTTTGAACCACTATAAATTTTATTTTTTCTGTATAGAGAGCTTTTATTTATTGTACCATTTTTTTTAAAAATCACTAGAATATTTACGATTGCAATCAATGATTTCTATCAGCCCTGGAATTTTGGTCTAGTAATTTAGATTAATTCTTTATGTTTAAGTTACCATGTTTGTGTTCATCATTTCCGTAATGACACAACTACTCAAACTCACTTTACTAAATATTTTTTTTTTTTAATTTGGGTTTAACGTCGCTTTCAGCTGCATGGTCATATCATGACGGGGTTCTTACCCTTCATTCGCAGAAAACTCACAAACCTGCTACCCATTTTAACCTCACCCAGCCTGACTGGGACCGGGAATAGCCAGCAACACGAAGTCTTCACCTCGCTGGACGTTGCTTAACTCCGTGATCCTACGAGAATCGGTTCATTCAATGCGCCATCGACGCTGGCATTAAATATTCGCTTAACTTGGGACTTGAACCACCGACCTCCGATTCGAAGTCCGCAGCCTCATCGATCGAGCTACTCTGGTCGTTTCACCCTGCATAATTACAAAATTAAATTACATAATCATTAACTAAATGAAAATTAAATTACATAATAATTAACTAAATGAAAATTAAATTACATAATAATTAACTAAATGAACTGAATATCCTTCTTTAGGTTGCAAACAGTTCCACCACATCAGGTCGCTCTGCCACTTTCATAGACGGAGGCTCCGGCTCTTTGATCCCTCCGTCCACCATTGTTCACACCGAATCATCCCTCTACAACCCGGACGATGTTCGCAACACAATCAGCTCCACGACCAGCGTCCCTCTGGTGTCCACAACCAATCGTTTGATATCGGGATCGACAGAAACCAATCTGGCCGAAGGGACTGAAGAAGTCATAAAAACAGTGGGAGAATTCGTATCCTCGCAAACCATCAGTAGCAAGACAAGAACGGTTGAAACGGTTACGGTAAGAACATTTCATTTATTTTGAATTACAATTTTCTCTGACTATCTCATAATTGACAGTTGGAATGTCCGTCTTTTACTCCATTGAATGATACTTTAAAAATAACCCACATTGAAGCTCTGCTTAACCCAAAAAGTGTTTTTAAAAATAGCAAATAACTAAAGGTTTACTGTTTTTTGTGTTATCATGGCACAACTTTAGTAAGCACAGCTCTTCAACATTCCTGATCACGTACTTTTCCCTAGTAACATCTTGCTCGCTCGTAATGTTGTCACTGGTCGCTATTTATACAAATAGCTAGTCATTTTTTCCTCACGAAGTATCCGAGTGCACTCCGTAATATCTAAGTACAGGTCTCTTGCACGCAAATCGAGTGCGCTACACACTCGGGCTTGGTGATAATATAGGTGATGTTCAAATATGGTTGATATGGCTAATTTTTTCGGAATATCAAAGATTTCATCTGTCAAGATACGCGCCTAAATCTATACTGGTATATAAAATTCTAGTAAGCTCCTTTAAAAATTGTGACTCAATTTTAAAATTGTATACCACTAGGCTTATGTGGATCGAAATGTCAAGAAAGATGAAATTGAACTTGAATTGAGAAGAACTCTGGAGAGTGTTTTGAAACACACTGTTTACTATTTTTCTCATATTTTCAGTACAAAACGGAAAAGGATGGGGTTGTCGAGACTCGCGTAGAGCAGAAAATCACAATTCAAAGTGATAGCGATTCTGTTGACCACGATAAGGCGCTATCGGACGCGATTATGGAAGCCACTGCAATGAATCCGGACCTGAAGGTTGAAAAAATCGAAATACAACAACAAAATCAGCACTCTTAATTTTTTTTAATTTCACGTGAAATCTACGAACTCACATTTGAACAACCAAGGCTATTGCACCATTTCAACTTTTTTATTTATTAATTTTGTTTAGCTTTATCGCATAAATGAAGGTCGCTTCTATATAGCTGCAATATTTTATATAAAAGTACTCAACTAACTGTTGGAAAATTATTTCTTGTGCATTTGTAACAATGCATTTAAATACTATGGAAATTGTACCTCTGTGTACTTTGTTCAGGATATTAAATACGAGGTTTTCTTATTCTAAAACAGATAAAAATGCCTCCTAAAAAAAAATCCTATTATTTCGAGGTATAATATAGAAGTTTTCCTAATGTAAACTTTTGAAATTGTCTTCGTTCCCCAAGATGTGTCGATCGGAGGATTCCATTAAATTATTTCTCAAATTTCAAGTTTCCCGCTCAATCGCTCTGAGATATTTTCATTACAACTCACAAGGAGCCGAACTAGTGGGGATCAGATCATGTATACACCAGGGCCTTGTTTCAGAAAGCACCCAAACTCAAAATCCCCAAATCTCACATTTTCAGGGTAAGAGTTCTTTCTGATGCCCAGTTCCTCAAAAAACACTACAGTCACAATGTTTGTTACGCAAACAAGCAAGAACATTTTGAAAAATTGTTTAATTCACCATACATTTAGAATAGTAAGTTCAAGGCAAAATCTCATGAAAACTTCGAATTGATTAAAATCGATTTTTTTTTGTTTTTTCAAAGATAATATAATTTATTTATTTAAATATAAAACAGCTAGATTTTTAATGTTTCATGTATCATGTTCTCATCGTATTTTTGACTCGTAATTTGGATAAGTGATCTTTCTTCAGAATCCTATTTCTATTTTTGTACTTGTGCCACACTTCTAGTGTGTTATCTTTATTGAAAACCTCGTGTTTAATTTCTACATATATCATGATTTTATTATTGTGCTGAAAAAACAACTTTCTTCCATTCTGAACTCTGGAATTTCACATAAGTAAAGGTAGAATGTCCCATAGTATGGCCCTGCCTACCAATGCAAAAAAGTATAAAAATATTAGCTATCCACTTAACTGGGATTTGCTGTTTGGTAGTAGGATTAAAGTAGCTACTCCCTGAGCTGAAGTTTCAGAGTGTACTAAGTGTTGCACACGACAATATTAAGCTGTTGCAAGTATCGGAAGTTGCCTTACTCCAGTACTCTTACAATGGAATGTGTTAATCAATGTAAAGTAAAATTTAATGTAAGTTGACAGAATACAGATGTATACAAAATTTCAAGTGTCCGTCCCTTTTTATGAGAAGTAATGATGAACTCAATAAGAAAATGCTCTCTAACGAGGCCCTTTAGGTCCAATCTTATTTTTTTTTACGACTTTTGACAAACAGATCACAGCACACATAAACTTATACTTCAGATTTCTAATATTAGAAATTTATCAGAAGTAAAAGTCTAGCATAAGCACAGTGCCTCCAGTGTACCCTTCAGAGTTCTCAAACTTACACGTAATTTATAGGTATCTAATAGTATATTGCACATTTCATACCCATTATCATATAGTTCATAGTAAACTTTCTCTTGTAAACAAAAAGAATAAACTAAATATTTACTAATAAAAGCTTACCTTATTTTGTTTGAAGTTCTAGAAGCACTATGATCATGATATGTGTCTATGAAATCCAATACCATTTATTAATCTTTTAGGCGCATGTGTCTACTGTTCAAACCCAGATTTTATAAGATATCAGTTAATACTTGATGCTTTTTTGTAAGATAAATATTCACAATGCAACAGTAGTTTATTTATTTTTTTATTCCTAATAAATGATGATAATTTCGTTCAATACATTCCAATTAAAATAAGAAATACAAGTACTTGTCGAATATTATTTTGTCTGTAACTTTTTATTGATATTTTATTTTAATTTTATAGTATAACATAAGAAAAGTAATAAATAAAATGTGATAACACATGAGGTAAACGATAATAACTATGCTTTAATCCAAAACATTCTAATAATCTTACAAGGGATAGCTCACAAAAACATACTCAGTGAACTGTACGAGTATATTTATGTTGGAACGTAATAAACTCAGAGAACAAGTCTCTCCATATTTGCACAGTTCATTACATGGAACTTGAGTATTACATGGAAATACCTAGAACAAGCTTTAATGTATGGCTGGGAGACTTTGAACAGGAAGAAGACCAGTGTCTCGCTAGAGGACTATAAACAGAGAACAGACTAGCCAACCCTAACAAACCTGGTCAGCTTGCAGTTTTCCCAAAAGGTCAATAGCTTAAAAAGAAAAGGCCCAAGTTCTCACGATGGTTGATCTTAAGTTGGACGGAAACCATCACTGCTTCCAGATGTAACCATGCTTCTTACAACAATAACATGCTAATAACTAAAAAACATATTTATTTTTTCTCTCTAGGGTTTTCTTTTCTCGTGATCATTGGGATAGGGAATCTTACAGTTACAACATTCCAATAGAGAACTTTTTTGTCCGAAATTGTAACCCGTTTAAAGATTCTTTTGTATTTTGAAATTACAATTATTTTCGGATCGACAGATCTTCGACACGTAGTTTAATTGGCATTTTGCAAGACCTTGTCTCTGTCTAAAATAATGATATCCACTCTCTGCATATCTCTGAAGCGTGTGGATCCATGCATTAGGATTCCTTCTGATGCATGAAAAAATTTCTTCCTCATCTATTTGAGAATTTGACCACAAAATAATGAAACAAAAACAACTGCTGGAACAAAATCTTATTCCCTATTAAAGCAAAACAAATAATGTCGTCTAATACCTGGACAAAATGGACAGTTATTTCAACTATTTCAAGATTTATGACTCACATCCGTAAGCAGTTCCGAATATCCATGCCATCAATTAATGGTACAAACCATAGATTTAAAAACAATAAATAGATAAAGAACTCTCTGGGCATCTCATGTCAAGAACTTCCTCACTAGAAAAGGGTGGACTCCATATGCTATTAGCATGGTGTTCGCCATTTTCTATTGAGGCAGTGTATCCTATTTCCTATGCAGAAGGGGTGCTTCAGTTCTCGACCAGAGTTCGTTATCTAGTTTTTAAATCTATGGTACAAACAAACATCTCTATTGGTACAAACCACTAATTTACTCAATCAAAAGTTGTTACTATGCAGTTGTCTGGACTGGGCTATTTCTCAAATGCGAAGGTCTTCTGTCCCTTGTTGTTAGTCTGATTGGGTAGCCATGTACACTGCGCATGAGCAGATCCACTTTCAACTTGATGTCCTCCATTTTGACATCCGTGTGAACTTTGAATTGACGGAGAATCGTCGATATCGTGACCTTCATGGAAAGCATGGCATATTTTGAACCTGTAATAAAAAAGTAATGTATGTCGGTTCCGGGGCTGAATACCTGAAAAATGGGGGTTTTTAAAGGGCATAAAACTCTTTCACAGGATCCAATTTAAAACAATGCCTGTGTTTGAATCAGCAAAAAATTTCCCCCAAAAAAGTTATTTTATATTTTAAAAAAAGGTTGTTAAAACCTTTAAAAAGTTTGGTTTTTTACTATTAGGTGTACACAATAGTTTTTTCCTACTGCCGGCGTGGTCCTAAAGATTCTCTTATTTTGCATGAACTTTAAACATGGTCTCATTTATTGGATTTAATAACATTTAGAGGGAAGTATTGTTTTTTTTTTAATGAACAATTATTTAAAGAGAGGTCTATAACAATCGAAGTCTTTGCCCCTAGTATTGTTTTAACGGGGGAAATTTCCAAATTTATGACTAGATTTCGCCTGTAAATTTCGCCATAATCAGTCCGTGTCCGGTCGACTGTACTTGGATGTTGCTCTGCAGGAAACTCGAGTTACCTATACATCCCCTGGCTCCCCCACTGAAAGCAATGAATGAATATCTGTGTCTTGCTGCGATGGCTTCAGGCGTGAAGTTGTCTGGATTGAATACTTTAGGATTCTTGTAGTACTTCTCATTGTGATGTGTGTTGACGGGAGGAATGATCACGTTACAGTCTTTTGGAAGCGTGTACGCGGCTGTGGATAAAAGTAAACCATCGATTTAAAAACAATAAAGTTTTTTTTTAAGTTTTTTAAAAGTTATCATATTTGTGTTAATCACTTTTGTGATATCACGACTACTCAAACTAGCTTTACTAAATCTACGATGAAACTGGGACTTGAACCACCGACCTCCAGGTTACGCTGCCTTATCGATCAAGCTACTGAGGTCGGTAGATTTAAAAACAATGAATAGATTAAGAACTCCCAATGCTCTCTGGACATCTTATGTGAAGCACTTCCTCATTAGAAAATGGCGGACACCATATGCTATCAGCATGGTGTGCGCTTTTTTCTATTAAGTTTTTTTCCCCCTCATGTATTTGAGTATGTGACCACATAATAATAAGACCAAGAGTCTAAGAGACTAAGGGTTAGGTGGTAGAAAACGCTTTGAGCATTAACCTCGCCTGGTGGTTACCTTCCACTAAAGAGTATTCTTATTATGCTATTTCCTACGCAGAAGGGGTGCTTCAGTTCTCGTCATTTACTTTCTAAATCTATGAAATAAATAGGATATTAACAGCTAACAGCATAGATTTAGAAAGTCGATAACGAACTCGTGTTTTGGGCAGAAATTTTTCAAGAAACCCCTGAAAAAAGTATGTAATCCGCGTAGCCAGGGGGAGTTTTGGGGAGATTTTTTTCAAGAAACCCCTGAATATAGTATGCAAACCGTAAGATTCAAATAAATAGTACATCCAACAGCCCTCAAAACCCCCTTCTGAAATTTGAGTCTAGCACTCAGGCGTTTTCGTCTGACAGTAGTACTTACGATTAAGTGAGTGTCACCCGAAAACGCCTGACGAAATAATCCAGGCCACGTCAGGCGTTTTCGCCTGACGAAAAATCATCCTCGTCAGGCGAAAACGTCTGACATCATGGGCATGTCATGCTTTTACCCCTTGGCACGCAATGTGTTAAGCATTTTCTACCACCTAACTAACCCTCTGAGTCTTATTATTATGTGGTCACAAACTCAAATAAATGAGGAAAAATTCATTCATTGGTGAGATTCAAACCAACGGATCCCTACGATACCTGGATTGCCAGACTAGCGCCTTAACCACTTGACTACCAATGCACGGTAGTCTATTTATTATTCAACAATTTTGATCAATCTTTATTTACAATTTTTTTATATACAGATACAGTGAAAAGGTAGAATTAATGAAAGGTACACAAAGTTTGATCAAGGGTGGTGATAATGCCTTTGGCATTCTATTTGTTACTCACCAATCTGTATTTTAACCTTTAATAAATAAAGGTTACGTACGATACCTGGATTGCCAGACTAGCGCCTTAACCTCTTGAATACGGATGCACGGTAGTCTATTTGTTACTCACCAATCTGTATTTCCTCGGTAACCTTTCTCAGGAAGATGGGCCCCACAGGGAACAGGCGTAGTGTTTCCCTCAGGACTTGTTCCAGGTAGATGAGCTTGCCTAGGTCCTCAAGCTCAATAGGGCTGTCGGAGTCTCCGAATATGCTGTAGATTTCATCATACACTTTATCCTGAAGAGAAAGAGAATTTTTTTGAAGATTTATTTATCGTATGGCTTTATTACACATCTCAAAGTGAGAAGACACATGTAACATATATGTAATAAACTTGATAAGGAAATCTGATGGTAGTGACTGTCTGATCGCCAAAATTGTCAATACTTTCGCCGCATGTCAATGCGTTGCCCAGGGTGAACCACGAATGGATCGCTAACGAACACTAGCGAACATAAAGTTCGGGAGTAACCATGTTCATGCTCACGTTCATGAAAGAGAATAATTATCTGAGAAAGAAACGTATGAAATACATAAGGCTTGTTTGACTGCTGGAGAAAAGGGACTTTTCAGTCTTAGCTCGGCAGTATAAACAAGGTTTTTTTTTTTAAAGATGAGTGTTTCACAGCCTTTTTTATTTCGTAGCCATGAAACAGGAGCTACTGTAGACGCTTGTGGTCTGTGTTGTAGCCTACCCATCCCGTATGGCTCCCCTCTGATGGGCGAGAAGTGACACAATACTTCCCATTTAGGTGCTGGGTCAACACGAGCTCACCGGAAGGTATCCCTTACAAACAACTGTAACCAAATTTTTTAATACAATTTTTTGTCGGCGCGGGGGTTTGAACCCGGAACCTTCCGCATGGCAAGCGAGTGCTTAACCACTGAGCTATTTGTGCGCTCTATATTCTATTCTATTATCTGCCAGAGAATGTGGATGTCTTTTTGAACTCGACGAATTTGTAGATTTTTGACATTGTTATATCAAACTTGTTTCATTGTTTTTTTTTTTTTTTAATTCGCCACATTGTATTTTAGATAGGGTCCTTACATAATATATTGATGTAAATAATAAAGTTGTGGGACTGAGCATCTTCAGAAATTAAAATTTTTCAAGCCTGATTAAATAAATTAAAATCTACCTGCTAGGCTCGAGAAAGTCTGCTTCATGTGATATGCTCCCTGATGGACAATGTTAACTATTTAGTTATTTACCTACTCTTTGGAAGATTCTCAAGTAACTTACTTGGACCTCTGGGTGCATTCCTAACAGAGTGAGACAGAAACAGTTTGTCAATGCAGAAGTTTCGCTGCCCTGTCGAAAAAAGAAGAATAAAATATAAATTAGTAATAGTTCATTGTAAACTTTGTAAAATATCCCAATTAGGTACTATCTCGAGTTTAGAAAAGTTACTGACCTTTTTTCCAGCAACTTTCTCAGCAACTGACCTTTTTTTTCAGCAACTCATAATCCCCAAATCTCCCTTTCAACCGTCACACAACGCACTCTGATTGGTTATTGCGTTCAAATTAACCAATCAGAGTGCGTTGTGTGACAGTTGAAAAGGAGATTAGGGGATTTTGAGGGCGAGAGTGTTTTCTGGAACGAGGGCATGGACGGCATGGTGGTATTTTTTTCCTTTTACTTTCCCTTTTCCCAAACCCACTTGGAGTCGGCATTTGCTTCATGAATCCTTTCCTCGTACTCACTTTTAGGGATAATGTCCACTTAGATATTACTCTAATCCTGATTTATAATTTGGCACTTACTTTTCATCTCGTGGTGCTGTGATAAGAAAATAACATCTGGTTTACAAAATATCAATAAATTGCTACCGCGGTTACAACTTGATATGTGATGGAACTTATAATATTCTTTAGTGGAAGGTTACCACCAAGCGAGGTTAAAGCATTCTTTACTACCTAACCCTCAGAGTCTTATTCTTATGTGGTCATATATACTAAAATAAGGAGGAATAATTCATGCATTGGGTGGGATTCGAACCCTACAAAGGGTTGGGTGAAAGAGATTACCACGGGCAATAACCCCGCCCTTTAGGTAGGCTTCATGCTCTTTTTTTTTCTTGTTTCTTTGTTTAATCTATTTCTTTTTTCTTTATAATTTCATTGTATTTTACTGTATATAATTTTGTCTTACCTGATAAAGCATACTATAATAATAATAATACGCTACCTGGATTACCAGACTAGCACCTTACCACTTGACTACCAATGAGCAGAACTTACAATCTGGAGCAGAACTTACAATCTGGACCAAAACATTCAAAGGTAAGAATGAAAGTCTTACCCCGATCATCATGGTGATCACTTCATCTCTGATGTCCGAATCCGAGAAATGAGCCCCGGCGTCTTTCAGCTCCAAAAGAATGTCTAGAAATACTTTCAATTTTTTCGCATCTGTGAAAATTGTAGACAAAACACAGTCGTGGATTTAAACGATACTCTGGTTAGTACTTCGAAGTGTTAAGAAATACATGAACATCCACTATACTTAACCGTCATACAACAAACTTAACCGTCATCTACTTCAAACTAAACAGTGAAACGTTAACGTCTAACAGTCAAACGTTACCTAACCCAGATTGTTAGGCCAACAATACGAGGAATACAAAATCAAAACATTGCATGCAAAACAATATTGGCTAAAAGATAAATTACCTACAGGAATTATTATTAATTTTATTAAATCAATTTATTGATTTTACGTCTGACATAAAATATTGCCTACAAAATCAATATTTAGGTGCATACTGAACACGCAATTACCTACAAAATCAATGTTGATACAGAATAACTGAAAGTAAAATAGATGCAAATGCTTAAAACTATTAAAGTCCGAATAAAACAAAGTAACAAACATACAAGTAAAATCTCAAGAATTCAAGATTATTAGATTTTATCTCTTCCTTCCCCCTTCCCATCTCCTCCCTCCTTTCTCCTCTCTTTCTTACTCTTTCTCTCTCTCTTCTCTTTCTCTCTCTTTTTCTCTCTCTGTTTCTCTCTCTCTTTCTCTCTCTCTCTCTCCTCTCTTTCTTGCTCTTTCCCTCTCTCTTCTCTTTCTCTCTCTCTCCTCTCTCTCTCTCTCTCTCTCTCTCTCTCTCTCTCTCACTCTCTCTCTTTAGGAGATGTACAATTTATGTAAATTTATTTTGAAATCAATAAAGTATCAATTCAATTCAATTTTCTCTCTCTCTCTCTCTCTTGCTCTAATCTGTGGGTCCATTTCGCCAGCACCACCACCTTTAAAATGTAATGTTTTTTTTACATGGCTAATTTGTGCTTATTTTGTGCTTCTTTGTGCTTCAAACCCCGAATTTTGTGCTTCAACGATGAGGGCGCTACGCCCATTTCAATTTGGTGGTGCTGGGGAAACGGTAGAACCCACACTTTCGAAACGTAATGTTTTTTTTTACATGGCTAATTTGTGCTTATTTTGTGCTTCTTTGTGCTTCAAACCCCGAATTTTGTGCTTCAACGATAAGGGCGCTACGCCCATTTCAATTTGGTGGTGCTGGGGAAACGGTAGAACCACCACTTTCGAAACGTAATGTTTTTTTTACATGGCTAATTTGTGCTTATTTTGTGCTTCTTTGTGCTTCAAACCCCGAATTTTGTGCTTCAACGATAAGGGCGCTATTGCGATTTTTCGGAGACCCCCTCCCCCACACCCATTTCCCCAGCACCACCACTTTTGATTCGTAATACTTTTTTGATGTCAAATTAATCCTTGAATTTTGTGCTAATTTGTGCTTCAAACCCCGAATTTTGTGCTTCAACGATAAGGGCGCTACGCCCATTCCACTTCGGGGGCCCCTGGGGAACCACCAGAACCACCACTTTCGAAACGTAATGTTTTTTTTACATGGCTAATTTGTGCTTATTTTGTGCTTCTTTGTGCTTCAAACCCCGAATTTTGTGCTTCAACGATAAGGGCGCTACGCCCATTTCAATTTGGTGGTGCTGGGGAAACGGTAGAACCACCACTTTCGAAACGTAATGTTTTTTTTTACATGGCTAATTTGTGCTTATTTTGTGCTTCTTTGTGCTTCAAAGCCCGAATTTTGTGCTTCAACGATAAGGGCGCTACGCCCATTTCAATTTGGTGGTGCTGGGGAAACGGTAGAACCACCACTTTCGAAACGTAATGTTTTTTTTACATGGCTAATTTGTGCTTATTTTGTGCTTCTTTGTGCTTCAAACCCCGAATTTTGTGCTTCAACGATAAGGGCGCTATTGCGATTTTTCGGAGACCCCCCTCCCCCACACCCATTTCCCCAGCACCACCACTTTTGATTCGTAATACTTTTTTGATGTCAAATTAATCCTTGAATTTTGTGCTAATTTGTGCTTCAAACCCCGAATTTTGTGCTTCAACGATAAGGGCGCTACGCCCACATAAAGTTCTCAACAATTGTCTACAAATTCTCTCCCTAACTTTGTGAACTGCACAGTGTAGCCAGATGTTCAAACATCTCTGAGCATGCAGGGTACCATTCAATTTGCGCGTGGGATTTTTTCATTCCGTATGTATTCAAATTATTGAACAAAGCATATAAATTAACTATTAGCAATACGATTAGTATCTAAGTAACTACTAAACATAGTAAAATTAAATAGATATGTATCTAAATAGATATGTATATGTATCTAAATGGATATATATTATGTATAATAATAATATAAAGATCATAACGTTAAATTATGTTCATCAGAGATACTTGAATGCTTTATTATACTTACTTAATATGAATTGATGTTTCATCTATCCTTTATTTTTCGAGGGATTAAGTTTTTGGAACAACAACAAAAATAAATTGCCTACCATACCCTAATCAGGCTGGGCACGAACCAATTGTAAAATTAAATAAAGATCCCAGTAAGAAAAAGTCATTGCAACAAATTTCAGTGAGCTATACGGGGATAAAGGGGATACGGACTAAATTCAGAGAAACCCAGGCCTGGGTGATACTGTATGGAAGTGGAAGCTCTGTATAAGATAATATACTATGTATATACAATATACCTATTCATTAGTAAATAATATACAATATACTCTAAGAAAAAAAATGCTAACGAAAAACTTTAGGTAAGGGGTAGGTCGATACTAAGACATATTCCGTGGTTTAACGATTGTGACTATAGCCCGAGGTCTAGAAATCCTTAGTTCAATCTCGGGTTGTGCTAAAAGATTCTACCAATTTTTTTCCTCCCAACACGTGAGACCGCTATTTCGGGCCAACCTAGGCTGATAGAGATTAATTGATATTTATTTCGCAATCTTATTGCCTTTTTCACATATTTAAAAACAATATTCTGCACTCCTTTTTGTACATACATCATTCTCGTCCAACATACATCCTGAGATCATTGAAATTGATTTCTTAGTGGTTGTGTAGATATCTTTGTGAAAAACTTGAATGACACTAAAATATATCAAAAAGATTGACATTAATGAAGTTTAAAATTAAAAATATTTGAAGAATTTTGAGAGAGAAAATTGAAAACTGCAGCCGTACAGGCGCCTGGCTAAAAGTATAGTAGATTAATATGAGTAGTTGGTACGATTTCCAGCGAATGGAGTGTAAAACCCCCGTCCTGACTACTTATTATACATCAGATCAATTATATTATACAAAAACCAAATATAGAATCAACTTGTCAAAATATTCTCATTCATTCGGTTGGAGAAGTAATTGGGTAGTTTCCACTTAATGCCTACGAGAATCAGGTCAGAAAATAATAGATAGGTACAATGATACATTGTACTTGTAAAGTATGTAGGTAGCTATTGTGTTAGCAAACATACCCTTCTTGGGCTAATTGTCGGAACCAGCTAGGCAGGTACCTACTCATGAATTCTGTTGTGTGAGACTTTTTTTTGTTATACAGGGTGATATACTTACGTAATTATAAATTTAATTGGCATTCAATAAAAAAATCTGGTCTTTTTTTATTGATGGTATTACACTTATGGAGTGTACCTATCGGTATATTAGTGTGCATCTATATAGGTACAATAAATTGCGCTTTGCCAGCCTCCGTGGCGTAACGGTTATAACTACTGCCCATAGTCCAGAGGTCTCGAGTTCGACTCCCGGTTGGGGCAGACTTTTCGAATTCTGTCCCCTCCAAAGTCGTGAGGCTGGCATTTCCGGCCCTACCCAGGCTTGGTGAGGTTAATGTGGGTAGCTGGTACGATTCCCAGAGAATGGAGGGTAAAACCCCCGTCCTGACTATCTATCTCAAATCAGGACATTAAAACCGAATAGAATCAACTCGTCACAATAGATCTAATTAGGTCGCATCAGTGTTAATTGTAAGGGTTTTAATGAAAACCCTGCAACCAGGTTAGTTAATAATAATAATAATTGCGCTTTCAAAGTGTACATTTTTCAAAGGAACAATATATGAGTTCTTCAGTTCTGAATTTTTTTATTGTGTTTCAGTAAAATAATTTCTTATCTAAAAATTAATTTCATTGGGCTTATATCGTAGTGGTATATCAAGAGCACAAATGAAACCTTGATAAGAATTGTAAATATTAAAATAAAATTTCAATTTTGTTGTTTGTGTTACCGTGAATACCGTTAGTTAAGTCAGAGTTTTGAAGCTTATACCTACATAGTGATTAAATGGATAGAGCCAACAACTTTTTTAAAATTATAATTGATGAATGTCGCCTAATCGTATTACTCATAATGACTAAAACTTGTAATTTTCGTTGTTCATACAAACAGTAACCCTAATTTAAATATGTATGTGCTTGTCCGAATCCCAAAAGTGAGGATAAGTTTTCGGGTCCCGGCTGGGTTTCGAACTCGAAGCCTCTGGTTTACGAGACCGACGCTACTACTTGACCACTGAGCAGCCGCGAGACTTGTTGAAAAGTATATAATTTACGTGTCCTATATCATTTACATCACCCTGTAGTTTACGGTCGAATTGCTTTTACCTCAAGGGTTGCAAAGTTTAAAACTGACCTGTCTTCACAAGCATTTCAACAAAAATATTGTTGGTTCAATATTCGGTATTGGTCCTAATTGATTCCCAGAAAAAAGGGGGTGGTCAACAATGAAAAAAATGTTTATGTAAAGTAATTCATGACTTTGGTTATACAGGGTGTAGCAGTCAGATTAACCATCAGATACCCCCTATTTAGATAATTCAAAATAATTGTTTTAAGAGACTACCCCTAGTCAATTAATCAATGTTATCATGCAATTTTATTATATTATTAATAATAAGAGATCGACAAATACGAATAATTATTATCTAATATAATTATTAGATAATAATTATGTAAATAATATAGGTAATTATTAATAATTATGTAAATGAATGCGCCGCAGACTCTAATTGTGACTAACATTTTCAATTTAATTATGCAAATACCTATGTATATCTGGTTTAGTGGTCTATCCACTAAACGTATATTTTTGCTCAGGAAAAATTTCTCGAAAATTAGTATTCTTAATTGGACCAGATAGAATTCCGCTTGATGCAGACTTTCAGAAAGATTGAATAAACTGTTGTGCCACCACATGGGTATAGTGCCAACACACGACACTGGTCACTCAACAGTAACAGTTAGCTAAAAATCTCAAAATCATTAGATTTGATCTAGAAAATGTATTTAGACTGATTTTTTTGTTGCTTACTGGGTTCTTAAAACAGTTAGGGTAGAGTAATCTAAACATGAGATATATAGTATCATACATAATGATTCCTATACTGTCATTCTTAAATTTACGTGTTCACGTACCCTTTTTCTGTGTTTCTATATATTATATTGCGAAATCACCCCGTATTCATAATACAATCACCCTGTATTTACTCAGGGACGCATTGCAGTCATCTCAAGGATTAGATACCTGGTACTTAGGTACTTACTCTGTGTAGTCCAAAATTTTTTTTTTTCCGCCCCGAATTTTTTTTTTTTTTTTCCGCCCCTAATTTAACCTGTAGATAGCAATGGCTATTTTTAGAAATACCTGTAAGTGTAAAGGTTGACGAAGAGCTGAAAAGTCAACAAAAACGTCCACTTTGGTTCATTCCTCTTTAAAACTCAGACCCTCATTCACCACCACAGCTTTTGACGAAGAAGTAGGCGCGTAGCTCGGGGAGTGTTTCTGGGAGAACTCCAAAAATAGATAGGTATTAATTTTTTGTTGTTGTTCAAAAACCATAAAAAAAAATCCTACCAAAAAGTACTATCATTCTGAAAATTCTTATACACCAACCCAGGCTGGGTAAGGTTAGCGTCACAAGGGTTGAACTTCGCTTAAAGTTTGCTTTATTTATGTTATGGTTATGACAAACGGAAAATGGTGTATTCAACGTGCCATGGACGTTGTATAACTAAAATAGACATATTATGTAAAAAAAATTCTGCCATTCAGAAAAATCCTTCTAGTATGACACAGGCTGGGTGAGGTTTACGTGGAAAATCCTCTTAACCTCACCTACCCTATGTTGAGCCGTGAAAAGCCTGCATCTCAAGAGTTTAAATTTGAATGGTCACCCTCTTCACTAGTGTATGTATGACTTTACTTGTGGTGAAGCACAAGGCCTCTTCACAATTTTTGTGCGTAGCGTAGAATTACTAAGAGCCTCCTGTACTTTTCGAATTCTATTACATTAATTTCTTTTTACTCTGGTAATGCCGCCACTAGTCGTTACTCATACAAGTAACTACTCATTTTTCCTCACGAGGTATGAGTGAACCCCGAACATCCAAGTACAGAGCAGAAAAATTACTGCGCCGGTGGGAATCGAACCCAGGTCACCATGCGTGTAATGCCTAGCGCGCTAACTCACTCTGCCACAGTGACTACCCCTCTTCACTAGTGTTTGCTTAACAGTCGTGACAGAACGGTAACTGAAGTATTCAACAAGTCTATCATATTGGCATAAATTAATTTTGTAAAAAATATAAAGCTCTAACACCACAGTACTGTTTCTATGGCTTGGCTGTCGAAACACTAGAACCATTTTCTCGGCAGTTTAAGTCTTTGGTAGACGTGATTTCAGATACGTTACAACGCACATGTGATGATACCAGGGCCGGGGCATTCTTAAGCCAACGACTGTCATTAGCAGTCCAGCGTGGAAATGCCTCGAGCCTGGTAGGCACCAGGTGTCGGGAGAAGATGTTTGTTGTATGAAAATACACTTAAATAAATGAACCTATCGAAACTTAACTAAAATCAACTTAATTTCAATATATTTTGACTAAAATAATGTCACGTCGATGCGATGGCACGTTCAAATCACCAGTACTTTTCCAGTTATAAAGGTTGAGTTCTCACATTTGTGTTAATCACTTTCGTGATATAACAGATATTCAAACTCGCTTTACTAAATCCGCGCTGAAACCGGGACTTGAACCACCGACCTCCAGGTTACAAGTCCGCCGCTTTATCGATCAAGCTACAGAGGTCGGTCACTTATTAAAGTTAAGCAATATCTAGCGAGGCCAGGAGTTGGATTGATGACCATTCCTCTTCAAACGATCATGATGCTGGCTATTCCCGGCCCCACTCAAGTTGGGTGAGGTTAATGTGAGTAGCGCGTTTGTGAGTTTCGAGAAAATAGAGGGTGATATGACTATGCAGTTGGAAAGCGATGTTAAACCAAAATAAACAAATATTGTTATGTCAGAATCGATGGCATGTTGAAAATACCAGCCGGCTATTCCCTGGCCCACTCAGACTGTGTAATGTTCATATGAATAGCTACTTAATGAGTTTCAAGCGAATGGAGGGTAAAACCTCCGTCCCGATGTGACTAGTTCACCGCCTAAGCGTTTAACTGGATACTAAGCTTGGCTCAATAAAATAATATATCATTCAGTAAGCTTCTCATGAAATTACCTATACACAATACATGGGTATTTTTTATGCACCATAAATAACTATGACAATAAGTTTGGATCGAACTCATTCTTAGCTGTATTTCTGAGAAATCCCTTTAATAATATAATTGTAAAGGGAGAAATTTTAAAATATTCCTGGTACGGCAACACTGAAACTATCTCCGAGACAATGAGTCATCTATTGCAAGGTAGAACATTGGAGATAACAGCGATGTGATTTTTACTCAGTTCTTCCTCTCCTTACTTGTCTGTCTCCATGCGTATGGGAAATATACGGCAATTTGTATTGGCTATAGTAGCTTAAGTAATTGAGCACAAAATTCGGGGTTTGAAGCACAAATTAGCACAAAATACAAGGATTAATTTGACATCAAAAAAGTATTACGAATCAAAAGTGGTGGTGCTGGGGAAATGGGTGTGGGGGAGGGGGGTCTCCGAAAAATAGCAATAGCGCCCTTATCGTTAAAGCACAAAATTCGGGGTTTGAAGCACAAAGAAGCACAAAATAAGCACAAATTAGCCATGTAAAAAAAACATTACGTTTCGAAAGTGGTGGTTCTACCGTTTCCCCAGCACCACCAAATTGAAATGGGCGTAGCGCCCTTATCGTTGAAGCACAAAATTCGGGGTTTGAAGCACAAAGAAGCACAAAATAAGCACAAATTAGCCATGTAAAAAAAACATTACGTTTCGAAAGTGGTGGTTCTGGTGGTTCCCCAGGGGCCCCCGAAGTGGAATGGGCGTAGCGCCCTTATCGTTGAAGCACAAAATTCGGGGTTTGAAGCACAAATTAGCACAAAATTCAAGGATTAATTTGACATCAAAAAAGTATTACGAATCAAAAGTGGTGGTGCTGGGGAAATGGGTGTGGGGGAGGGGGGTCTCCGAAAAATCGCAATAGCGCCCTTATCGTTGAAGCACAAAATTCGGGGTTTGAAGCACAAAGAAGCACAAAATAAGCACAAATTAGCCATGTAAAAAAAACATTACGTTTCGAAAGTGGTGGTTCTACCGTTTCCCCAGCACCACCAAATTGAAATGGGCGTAGCGCCCTTATCGTTGAAGCACAAAATTCGGGGTTTGAAGCACAAAGAAGCACAAAATAAGCACAAATTAGCCATGTAAAAAAAAACATTACGTTTCGAAAGTGGTGGTTCTACCGTTTCCCCAGCACCACCAAATTGAAATGGGCGTAGCGCCTTCATCGTTGAAGCACAAAATTCGGGGTTTGAAGCACAAAGAAGCACAAAATAAGCACAAATTAGCCATGTAAAAAAAACATTACATTTTAAAGGTGGTGGTGCTGGCAAAATGGACCCCTAATCTGTTGTAAGATTGGTAAGGACGTAGCTTGCCGTAAAATTGCCACGTGTATAATGTGAAACAATCACGAGGAAGTATTGTGTTCATAATTGGCAGTGTTTTTTTTGGGCTTTTACGAGGTGTGTGAAGATAGCACACGGCAGGATGATCACACTGTGAGCTCTTCCGCCCAACCGAATCATATCTATTTAAAACTAATTTTATACATGTTACCATATTTTATTAATTTCGACTCTTGTTCAATGTTTGGCTTTTTTCTATCGACAGTAATTCGACTCTTGTTCAATGTTTGGCTTTTTTCTATCGACACTAATTCATTTTTTTACACACATCTACATTTTAAGATTTACATATTTATACATTAATTAGTTGTAAATTTAATTTAGTCAGTAAGTAGAATAAGAACCATTGTAAACACCGAAAGGTAATAAAACAATAAAAACATTATTATTACACATACACAATACTCTAGCGATATTAGCCAAGAATACATCCGATTCGTAACTCAATCGAGAACTACAATACTTCATTAGTTGAGGATGACAAATAAGTTGAAAACACAAAAAAAGTCACTGTTTTCTAATATCTGAACTGTTAGACCGTTCAGTCATGTTTAAACTCATAAACATATTTTTTCTATTATTTTACTATGCAGACCTATGGTATTATGGTACTAAAATTGGTTCTCTCTCCTAGCTCCATACATCCCAGGGTATTTTGTTTTAAATTACATGCCTAGTACTTAATTTATTTTTTAAGAAAATAATATGTATTAATGTATTTATTTCAATAGAGAATAGCAACTGTTCAATATTGAACAATGACTTACCTTTAGCATCATCGCTATCTTCGTCGTGACATTCTTTCTTCCTTTGAAATTCAGCTTTCTTGTCTCTGATCAACTGCGAGAGAGATAGAGAAAGTGAGAGAGAGAGAGAGAGAGAGAGAGAGAGATAATGAAAGAGAAAGAGAGAGAAAGAGAGAGAAAGAGATAAAGAGAGAGAGATAAAGATAGAAAGAGAGAGAGAGAGTGAGTCAATTGTGTACCTCGGCAATAACGGAATTAGATTAGTTTATAATAATTCGTATCGTAATCCAGTAAGTAATAAAACAAACCTTTTCAATATTTGCTTTTTCAATAAAGAGCGTAGAAAGTCTTTTCCGTCTGACCTAGTGAGTGATACAACCCTTTCAATATTTGATTTTTGAAGAATAGATATGTCAATCTACTCCCTGTTTAACGTCCCCCAGCCAGACACATTAATCGAAATATAGGTTTATTTATTTAGAAACTCTTTATTAGTAGGTAGAACATATACGAGTATACAGACAAATAATAGTAAAAATTAAATATAAAAAAAAAAAAAAACAAAATATATATCTACATATGTCCTAACTAAAGGGCGGGGTTATTGCCTATGGCAATCTCTTCCACCAACCCTTTTTTTAATAGGAAACCTCACGGAATATTACCTGGTTAGGAAGCTTGTGCAATGTCTTGTAGGTTTGTTTCAATCCCGTGAAGAAGCTGTAAATTTCGAAGATGAAATCCGGATGCAACCAAATTTTGTAGATTCGCATGCAGTCCAATTCTGAAGCCCTGAAAGTCAATAGATTTACTTTTTTTTAATGAAATTCGGAAATTTCTACGACAATGAAAATGCGTTTCTCTATGTTACAGTCAAACCTGAATTTAGGAGAACTTACAGAACCGGATTTTTTTCTTGTACATTTTTTTCTTATTCTTATTTTTTCTTATTTTCAATAACATTAATGTATAACAAATATATCATTATTTTTACATAGGAAAGGTACTTTTTGACCACCCTGTACATACTTACTTGGTCAAAGCTTTTGCAAATTCAGACTCCTCTTCCTCCTGTGCTCGAACATTGTAGCCCATGGCGGTCTCTGAAACCAATAATTCATATTGTTTCAATTATAGAAACAATGTAGATTTGGGCGCTTATTCGTTGATTTGGCGTTCTTGGCTCTAACGTTTAAAAATATCAAAAAGAAAAAAAGAAACGATGGACCCCAATTTTAAGATTACTCGTGATGACCTGATGATACTTTTTATTTTGTTTTATCGTAGCCCTTAAAGAAATGTATCGCATGACATGCCAGATACATAGGAGCGTACGAATAGCTCAGTGGTTAAGCACTGGCTTGCCATGCGGAAGGTCCCGTGTTCGAACCCCCGACAAAAAATTGTATTCAAAACTTGGTTAGAGTTGTTTGTAAGGGATACCTTCCGTGCGCTCGTGTTGACCCAGCACCTAAATGGGAAGTATTGTGTCACTTCTTGCCCATCAGATGGGAGGCTTACTACGGGATGGGCAGGCTACAACACAGACCACAAGCGTCTACAGTAGCTCCTGTTTCATGGCTACAAAAAAATAGTTGTCAGCTTCTGGTGAGCTGGTTCGCAAACTGTGGTGTGGCCACCTGAGTGTGTCCGAAAATGACAACAATTTTTGGGATGTATTAAGGCTCCCATCCCGCTAAACTCGGAAGTAAAAGCCACTCACGGCAGATGATATCCAGCGCGGCCCCACTGATGTACTCCCACACATCGAAAGTCTCGCCCGTGTTCTCGTACCTCCTGAGCCTCTGCATCAGGATGGCATTCTTCTCCCGGAACACGGGGATGAAGTGGGTCATCAGGTTCATGTTGAACGCCGGCGTGATCACTTTCCGGTTTCTTCTCCACTTTTCCACTGAAAATTTCGATAGCCAAGAACCCCGCCCTTTAGTTTTCAATTTCAATTTTATTGTACAAAAAGATACATATTGTATGTGTACAAACTTATTAATTATCTTAAATTAAATTAAATGTAGGTTTTGTTAGCTAAAATTAAAATAAGTATACTAGGCAGGAACATAGTTAGGACATATGTGTGTATATATTTATCTATTTTTACTTTTTTTTGTTTATATTGTTCCAATTTTTTTTTAAATAATTATTATTGTACTGTACACATGTCTTATTACCTAATAAAGAATTTAATAATATACTCACCGGCAGAATTAACCGGACAGTTGAAGTTTTTCCATTTGACTCCATGTTGTATGTGTAGTTGAAATTTTCAAGCTATAATTGCTTTGATAGAAAACGAACAGTATGGAGATTAATACTGAACAGAGGACACAATATGTTTAACTTTTCAAGTATCTACGTTTTATTAAATGATTTATTTTTATTAAATCATACGTTTTCATTTCTACCGAGAAAAAAATGACCGCATTAGTTAATAATATTTTTTCTGTTTAGTATTCATCTCCATACTTTTACTTTTCTATCAAAAGAAAAATACCTAGAAAAATTTTAATCACAAAAAAAGTCATGTCAAATTTAGTCCATCAGGAAATACATGGGGTCAAAAGCAAAAACAACAAGTGTCCGGTTCATTCTGCCGGTGAGTGTATTTGAAAAGAAACTAAATAAATGAATCATCTTACTTTGAATTGAATCAAAATTTAGCTCACTTTAAAGGTGGTGAAAAGTAAAATTTATTGCAATAAATTTCAGCCCTCTACGACTTTCCATTCTTGAAATACAGAGTCGACTGTCCTGGCTTATGTTCATACTCTCTGACCTATAACTTGTGAACCGTAGGTTTCAATAAGATAAAACTTGTTGAAGAAAACTTCATTTAGCAAGACCTTTGGAAAATGGAATGAGTCGATATGTTTCATCATTATTACTTCTACTGGCTAGTCGTCCGGCTGGCTGGCGAAACCAACCAGAAACTAAAATCAACAGGATCGGTTGAGAAATAACTTTTTTGAAAGGTCTCGATAATTCGATAAAAGGAGCTAATATTATCTGCCTAATACCACTAGCCTGCTGAGAGTGCTGACGAAAGCCAATAGCTCGAATCCTCGCCTACTCACCTGGTGCGGAGAAGAGTCCTGTGCCTACTCACTTGGTGCGGAGAAGAGTCCTGTGCCTACTCACCTGGTGCGGAGAAGAGTCCTGTGCCTACTCACCTGGTGCGGAGAAGAGTCCTGTGCCTACTCACCTGGTGCGGAGAAGAGTTCTGTGCCTACTCACCTGGTGCGGAGAAGAGTCCTGTGCCTACTCACCTGGTGCGGAGAAGAGTCCTGTGCCTACTCACCTGGTGCGGAGAAGAGTCCTGTGCCTACTCACCTGGTGCGGAGAAGAGTCCTGTGCCTACTCACCTGGTGCGGAGAAGAGTTCTGTGCCTACTCACCTGGTGCGGAGAAGAGTCCTGTGCCTACTCACCTGGTGCGGAGAAGAGTCCTGTGCCTACTCACCTGGTGCGGAGAAGAGTCCTGTGCCCACGGTGTTTGTGAAGAACTTGTACGCGGGCCCCTTCTCCAAGGTTTTGGTGTTGTTCAGCACAATCTAAAAATAGGAAATAAGAATAATTGGTGAGTTTTTATTTGTTCACCAAGGTTACGTTTGGTAAACTTTGGTTTTGGTTTTTGATCCATCGCAAACAAAAATTGATTTTGTATTAATCGTTTGAAAATGATTCATTCAATTAATGAATCATTACAAAATTCAAAAGCAAGCAAACCCTCATGAAAACGAAAAATAATATTAAATGATTTGAATTTTCTTGCGAAAAAAGAAGAAAAAGAATATTTTTACCAACACCAAAACCAAACCCAAATACAAAACGCTGGTCTCTCTGCGTGCGTGTTGTAAGAGAGATTATGTGTGTCTTTGAGAGAGTAAGTAGACGGCCACAACGAGGACCCTGGACCCTAGTTCCTACACCTAGACCCTAGTCCCTACACCTAGACCCTAGTCCCTACACCTAGACCCTAGTCTCTATACCTCTATATAGACGATTTTAGAGACTCCGTATGTATGTACAGAATGTCTGTTTAAATTAGAAAATAAATAAGTTTAAACTGCTGAAATAGAGGGACTTTTTAGTCTCATCTCGGTAGTAGGACGTTAAAACCAAATAGAAATCAATGGACATGAAAGGAGCCTAGACATTGGATCTGGGCGTCCATATAATCTTCTCACCACCGTGATTTAGGTATCAATACCTATCTCACGGACACGGAATTAATTATTATTAGTATAAACAAGGGAATTTCTCTTCTATTCTATTCTATCCTATGTGTGTGACTGCATGCTAGTCAAAAATATTCAGTCTGCTAATTCCCTTTAATCTTTGCAAACATACGTCAATTACTTGTAACCAACTGTCCTTCAGTCTTTACTCCATACCATGTCACCAAATCCTGTTTCATAAAATGACCCGTGGTTATTGTGTCTATGCAATGACTTGGAGTTTTTACAAGAGATTTGTGCACACGCTATTTAGCAGAGAGAGTGTTAGCATATTTTAATGTTTAAAATTCATTTAATTATTTCATAATGAACCCAACTCCGAAACCGCTGGAACAAATGACTCTCACTTTAGTGCAGAGTCTTCTTACGGCTTACGGTATGCACTAAGGATTCTTTGAAGTTCCAAATAGGACGCCCAGTACGTCAGCCACAGGCAAAAACCCAAACGACCACGAAGTGTTAAAGAAAATTAAAAAGGAAGTATAGTACGACTTTGGTTAAAGTGGGCCTTTTAACCAAAAAAGTTATAAAAGTAACTCAAGAAACGCTTGGAACTAGAACCATCGACCTCTAGTTAACGAGTATGTTTGTATGAAACTGAATATGGTATGGTTGGGTGGAAGAGCTCAAGCAATTTGAGAATCCTGCCATTAAAGCCTAAAAAAATGACTAGTTAACATTTTACCTGTAAATCTTCTGGATTAGATACTATGATGTAAAGTTCGTGACCAACCCAAAACTTGAAGGGAGCTTCGTACCTTTCCATGAACATTTCAATCTTCCCCATAACATCTGAAATAGGCAATAAAAGTCAAAATAAATACAATGTAACATACAGGGTTGATATAGGTAAAAGGGGTATTTTTCTTTTGGATAAATTTTTTTTCCAGGTTCGGTATTTCCAAATATTTCCATTTTTAACCGGAACTTGAACCACCGACCTCCAGGTTACAAGTCCGCCGCGCGCCGCCTTTTCCCAAGTTACTGAGGTCGGTCTTATTGAAAACCACTTAAAACACAAGGTTTAAAAGGCCCAATTGGGAAAACAAACTGAACAGCTACCCACTCAACCTACGTAACAACTCCTATCAATAATAAAATACAAAAACGAACACAATACTTCCGATATCTAATATTAGAAATTTCTCGGAAGTAAAATGTATAGGTAGTAATGGATATTTTTTTATTTAATTTGGGTTGAACGTCGCTTTCATCTGCATGGTCATATCACGACGGGGGTGTTACCCTCCATTCGCAGGAAACTCACAAACCTGCAACCCACATTAACTTCACTCAGCCTGGGCTGTCCAAGAATGCCAGCATCACGAGATCTTCACCTCGCTGGACGTTGTTTAACATCGGTGATCCTACGAGAATCAGTGCATTCAACGCGCCATCGACGCTGGCTAATGGGTATTTTTACTATTGTTGATGCGGCCCTGCTGAATTGCCCCTTTACTCTCTTCTTCTTCTTTCACTTTGCCTTTTCCCAATCCTACTTGGGGTCGGCATTGCTCAACCTCATGGTTGAGGTTGGTTGGTTGTGGCACATGTTCTACTACTGGATGCCCTTCCTAACACCAACGATTGTATTTGATTTAGCGTTCTAATTAGGACGGTGGTTTTACCCTCCATTCGCTGGGAATCGTACCAGCTTTAACCTCACCCTTGCCTAGTTAGGGCCGGAAATGCCAGCCTCAAGTGTTCGGGCTGAATTTTACTCTAACAGTCTAAATATACAACAGGACAGACAACAGGTATTCATTTATTAGATGTACCTAATTAAGAAATTTACAAGTCAACCTGACCAGTTAATCTATAAAACGGTCCACAAAACAGCGGAAGATGATGTATCCAAATTTACAAAAACCACTTTTATCAAATGGTTGAGAGAAAAATCTGGTTTGAGACAAGCAGGAACTCAATGTTTACTGTCTCAAGGCTGTGTAGCCTTGAGACAGTAGTAAGTCATTTTAAGAGGACCAGTGGTTTTTTCGTAACACCTTTTGTGCAACTAAATCGCTTCGACAATGATGGTAAAATCCACAAAAACTATGCCACACTTTGAAGATATTTAAATATAATTTTGAAGAAAAAGTTATCAGTTATAGTTATCATATTTGTGTTAATCACTTTCGTGATATCACAACTGCTCTAACTCGCTTTACTAAATCTACGCTAAAACCGGGACTTGAACCACCGACCTCCAGGTTACAAGTATGCCACCTCACCAATCATAAATGAAATAATAATAGTAATGACTAGTTTGAATGAATTTCGAAGATACATATAAAAAAAAAAGTTGCATAAGTAATAATAATCATATCATTATATTTAAATTTCCCTCTGAGTACTATGTGTACTTTTAGGGAAATAATAACAATTATGTACTAATAAGAATTCAAGAATTTATCCTCTAATGGACATTTTCATTTTATTACAAGTTTAGTTGTCCTGGATTATCTTGACTTTTTTTTAATTTACGAGAAATAACTCTAAGAATACCCACTACATACATAATAGGTACTACTTTGTATACTTAATACTAACCACATATTATAAGACCTCGCCTGGTGGTTAACTTCCACTAAAGGGTGTTATTATTATTAGTATTATTAAATACCACTCATAAGTTCTCGAGTCTAATACCTTCTTCGAATTTAGATGCTCACAAGATATATCCGGCCCTACCCAGGCTGGATGAGGTTAATGTGGGTAGCTGGTACGATTCCTAGCGAATGGAGGGTAAAACCCCCGTGATATAGGTATCTGTGCCTATCTCACGGACACAGAATTATAATAATAATAATACTCTGGTAGGAAGGTAACCACCAGGCGAGGTTAATGCTCAAAGCATTTTCTACCACCCAATCCTCAGAGTCTTATTATTATCCACAATCTCAAACTAATGAGGAAAAATTCATGCAATGGGTGGGATTCGAATCAACGGATCTCTGCGCTACCTGGAAGACTAGCGCGTTAACCACTTGACTACCAGTGCGTTTATTAACCACTTGATTACCAGTGCATTTATCGTTGAATCGTTGGCGTTAGGAAGGTCATCCAGCCGTAAAACATGTGCCACAACCAACCAACCTCAACCATGAGATTGAAAAATGCCGACCCCAAGTAGGTTCAAGAAAAGGCAAAGTGACTTAGGAGTTAACCACTTGACTACCAAGAATACCTTCGGGGTTTCCAATAAACTCCAAACCGTTTCCGAAGATGGGCAGTGCTGGCGGCCCCGGTATTTTCGACGCCAAATACTCCAGACGCTGTCTCTTTCGCTTGTAGTTGACGGCATAGGCCACGATAGACAGAATGAACACGTAGAACAGGACGTTCGACACTGTGAAGGTGGAGTCCTGATAGCTCTTGGCGATAGAGTCCATTTTTGAATTCTGAAACAAGAAATATTTTTATTATTAATTAATAATTCATCGAACCCAAAATATCATATGAAACATCATAGGGTTGGGTGGAAGAGATTGCCTAAGGCAATAACCCCGCCCTTTAGTTAGGACATATATTATGTATATATTTATTTATTTTTTCTTTATTTATTATTATTTTTTTGTTTTGTTATATTGTATTTTGTATTTTCGTTTGTAATTATTTGTATTGTATATGTCCTATTATCTAATAAAGTGTAAATAAATAAAATAAAAAAATAAGAACCCAAAATATCATTAAAATATCAAATGAACCCAAAATATTATATAAAATATAATAAGGACCCAAAATATCATATAAAATATCATGAGAACCCAAAATATTATATAAAATATAATAAGAACCCAAAATATCATATAAAATATCATAAGAACCCAAAATATTATATAAAATATAATAAGGACCCAAAATATCATATAAAATATCATGAGAACCCAAAATACCCCTTAAACAAAAAACAGTCTCGGAACCATCTCCGAGATCTAGGAACGAGATTGTATCGTCCTGTCTCGGATCCCAAAAAATGATATCGGAGACACCTAGGAGACCGTTCGGAGACTGCTCCGGGACAGTCTACGTCCGCACCGTAGCGTCGATTGCTGGTGCTCGAGATTGCTCCAAGATCGGTCTCGGGGACTGTCTCCGAGATCATTCTCGGGGACCGTCTCCGAGCCTTCTCGGAACCGTCTCCGAGAACATTCTCGGGGACTGTCTCCGAGCCTTCTCGGAACCGTCTCCGAGAACATTCTCGGGGACTGTCTCTTCTAGACCACAGACCGTTTTAAATACCCTGGGAATTTTAGCTGTAAAACCACCTAAAAATAATACGATACATTTTTATAATAGAACATTTTTTTTATTGTGAAATTTAAAATAAAATAATTAAGAACAAAACAAAAATAAAAGAAGAATACACCTTAAAGAATGAAAAATCCCAATAAGAGACTAGAAACAATTGGAATAAAGAGATTGCCATAGGCAATAACCAATAACCCCGCCCTTTAGTTAGGACATATGTATAGGACATAGGATACGAATTCAATTTTTAATATTAATTTTTCGAGTTTAAGTCAGTTCTAACTCAGTTAGGGTCCATTTCTGACCCCTAGTTGATAGAGATAATCCATGCTTATTTGACCCAAGGAATCTAAGGTATCAATATATTTATGCAATCAATTTAGAAACATTAAAAAAAAAATTGACATGAAAATAAAAGTATCACATAAGTTCACATCTTAAAAGTATCTCTATCTTTAGTCACAGCAGACTACCCAGACGGCACAGAAAGTGTTTAAAAAGATTTTAAAAACACTTATTTTGACAAGATTCAAACATTTTATAAAGCTTATTTTGACAAGGCTTAACATTTTAGAAACACTTTTATAAGCTTACTATTTCCTCCCCCTGAGCATTTTATTAAGCTTATTTTTACAAGGTTTTGGAAATTGAATACCTACTTAATAATTAAGGGGCTCCATATTGAATTTCATACCACCGCCATTGCCCGGAAAAAATTGAAAATTGTGATTTCACAGGAAATTTTTAAAATTAATTTGGATTTGATGAAAAATATACTATTTCAAGGCAATTTGGTTCTACAATGATGAAAAGCTGTTGATGAAATGCTAACATTAATAAATAAGAAGACAATTTGTGTTTTTCAGTTTTATATTTTTCCATTTTCATGGTAAAAGAATTAAAAGCAAAAATATGTAACAAACAAAAACATGAAACAAACAGAATATAATACATAGAATCAGCAGATAAATTAAGCCAAGTGGACTTAATTAATCTAAATCTATTATACATATAGGTAATTAAGAGAGAGATGTGCTGAAATGTCATCTTCCTGCCCAGCAGCAGGCTGCCCAAAGACAAAGAATACCAGAACAGAAGTTGAGATTATTAAAGATGAAATTAGGAAATAGAACCCAGAGAGAATTTTGACTATAATATGGCATTCATAAAAAAAAGAACAGTCTTCCAGATTTTTTTTTGTTTGATTAAAGTGGGTTTAACCTCAATTGCATAGTCATATCATGACCAAGGTTTTACCCTCATTTGCAGGAAACTCACAAACCTGTTACCCACATTAAGCTCACTGAGCCTGGGTTGGGCCATTTTATTCTGAATTTACTGGAAATAGTACCAGGTAGCCACATTAACCTCACCCAGCCTGATAAAGGCTGTGTATACACATGTCAGCCTCATATTTTCTAAAGAAGGAGAATTATCTGTTTCACAACAACAAAAATGAACCAAAATCTTTAGATTACGGGGAGTAGTCAAATCCTGAATAATGCAAGCTACTGTTTTAAAAATTAAAATTAATGAACACATTATAGTAAAAAATGTACTTATTACAAGTAAAAAAAATGTCTAAATTTGCAACATTTAATACTTCTTCTAAACTTACAATATTTTTTTTTTTTTATGTTATAGCTGGTTCATGAAAAACCCCTGTCCTGATTTGAGATAGTGAGGATGGGAATTTCATTCTGAATTTAATGGGAACAGTACCAGATACCCACATTCACCTCACTCAGCCTGAGTAGGGCTAGATATACCAGCCTCACATCTTCGGAGAACAGATTTATTTAAAATAAAAATGGGGGTTGTATACTGAATTTACTGGGAATAGTCCCAGCTACCCACATTAACCTCACTTAGCCTGATAAGGGCTAGAAATGCCTCATTTTTAAAGGGAACAGAATTGCTGTTTGAAAGAAAAAAAAACTGTGAATTGAACACAGGATCTATTGATTATGGAACAGTATAGTCAAATCTTCAATAATGTGAACCTATTAAAAAGCCTTTAGCTAGTCAGTTCTCTGTTCATAGTTGTCTAGCAAAACACTGGTCTTTTCCCTGTTTAAAATCCCCCAGTCAGACACCTGTCAAGAGTGTGATTCTGATTAAGTGGAATATCTGGAACAGGTTAATCTCCAGCATTTCCACATACATATCCTGGTTTGACTATAAAACAATGTAAAATGTAAGATATTGTTTAGATATTGCTTACCCCACTAATTGGAGTGTAAAACTCACTTATGATTAATGCATGGAAATTGGTACACTTTAGAACAGTAAACTTTTTAAAGTAGAGAAAAATTTCTTTTTAGTTATACCCTAAAACTATGATGTAGGAACTTTAGAAGAATCAACTTGTTGGACGGTTCAATATGTTTGAGGAGGGAGGCAGCTTAAATAGGTTTCTTCAGGTTGAAGCTATGTTGGATTGGATGCACAATACATGTAAACAGGTGGAAAATATCATGTGGATTTCCTCCATAGATCATAATTATTTTAAATGCTAGGTCCAGTTTAAAAAGATATTATGTTTGCAGACATATTGACCATTACTTAAATTACTTAAAACACGTTTTATTAAATCACTTATTTGGATGAGCAGAAGTCACTGATGTGAAATTACTTATGAAGTTACTTTATCTTAGGAATGAGATTACACATATTGACGGTAGTTTCTCAAAATACTGTATAAAATATCTTTACCTTTTATGTATTTGAGTTTTACTAATTATCTCAGGAAAACTAATTAATCTATTCAAATTTCGGAATTCACTCGATTTTGAAAATGTTTTGCAAATTTTACTTTCAATTTCCGGTGTTGCCACAGGGTATTGGATCTCGTTCCGAGACGGTTCGGAGAACATGTACTCGGGACGAGTTAGCTCGGATCTTGTCCCGAGTTAGCTCGGGCATAGATCCGGGATAGGTTCCGAGTAAGTTGGTTAAACATTCTCCGGGAGAGTTCCAATCCATTCCCGCAGCACTCCCAGAGAAAGATGTTTCCGAGCACGCTGTTTTTACTCTCTCGTATCAATCTCCGAGACTACTATATCGGAGTTAGTAGATCAGAGACACCTTTTTGTTTAAGGGGTATCATATAAAATATCATAAGAACCCAAAATATCATATAACATATCATCAGAACACAAAATACCATATTAAATATGTATTATATTTTGGTTTTGATGTGACAGTGGGACAAAAAATGTCCCGGTAGCTTAGTCGTCAAAGCGTCGGCCTGGTAATCCAGAGGTCGCGGGTTCGAAACCCAGCCGGGACGTGACAAGTTATCCTCCAATTTTGAATAATAAAAAATAAATCATTTGTTTTATTTTTCATATTTATTTTTTTGTTTACAGAGGACCCATCCTAAGCCATTTCTATTTGGCTTCTAAGATGAGTGTTGTTTTTACATATTAGGGGAAAATCATTCAGAATTTTATTTTATATTATGTTTTGAAGAAAATCAAATTAATAATGAGGTGCTTTGTTAAACTGTTGGCATAATGGGACTACCTGTCTTGCGCTGACAGTATAAATAAAGCACTACTTATACTTATACCACTGATCTACCAGGACATACGAAATAATACAGTCAAATCTGTATATAAGAGAAACCTAGGTACAAGAGAACAAATTCCAGGTCCATTTTTAACTCTTTACAAGGGTAAATAGCCTCTTTATAAGAGAAAACTGGATATAAAAGAAAAAAATTCCGGTCCCTTCAATTCAAATTAATAATTTGAGATTGTAACCACATAGTAATAAGACTCTAAGGGTTAGGTGGTAGAAAATGTTTTGAGCATTAACCTGGTGATTACCTTCCACTAAATAGTGTTATTTTTATTCTCTTACATCCAGGTTTGATTGTACCTAATTGAATAGTCAACTATCCGGGACGACCGAGACTACCGGGACGGGCTGATGAGAACCAACAAGCTCGAAACAGCTGTCCAGGTATGTTCTGATATTCATGTACATCTAATACAACTTCTCACTTTTCTGTTTATACTGGTACCTATTTTTTTTTTTTTTTTTTTTTTTTTTTTTTTTTTTTTAAATGAGTGTTTCACAGCCTTTTTTATTTCGTAGCCATGAAACAGGAGCTACTGTAGACGCTTGTGGTCTGTGTTGTAGCCTGCCCATCCCGTAGTATGCCTCCCCTCTGATGGGCGAGAAGTGACACAATACTTCCCTCTTAGGTGCTGGGTCAACACATGTGTACCGGAAGGTATCCCTACAAACAATTGTAACCAAATTACGAATACAAATTTTTGTCGGCACAGGGGATCGCACCCGGGATCTTCCGCATGACAAGCGAGTGCTTAACCACTGAGCTAATATTCATTTTAAATTATCTTTTCCGTTTTCTTATTCCCTACTGAGAATCACAAAGTTGTAACCCTTGTACTCCGCGCGTGGGGACTAGGTCTTGGCTACAACAGTTGCTCTGGATCTCCTTGAGCTTCCAGAGTTCCACTACCTTTTAGTTAGGACATATGTTTCTATATATTTAAAGTTTAAAAGTTATCATATTTGTGTTAATCACTTTCGTAATATCACAACTATACTCAAACTCGCTTTTCTAAGTCTACGCTGAAACCGGGACTTGAACCGCCGACCTCCAGGTTACAAGTCCGCTGCCTTATCAATCAAGCTACTGAGGTCGGTTATGTTTCTATATATTTTTCTATTCTTTTTCATTTTATTGTATATATTGTTTCCATTTTTGTTTATATATGTTCCCTCCGAACATATGAGGCTGGCAATTCCGGCCCTACCCAGGCTGGATGAGGTTAATGTGGGTAGCTGGTACGATTCCCAGCGAATGGAGGGTAAAACCCCCGTCCTGTGTACCTCAAGTCAGGACGTTAAAACCAAATAGATTCAATGGACATGAAAGGAGCCTAGAAATTGAATTATTATCATTATTTTTTCCATTGTTAAAATAATTATTTGTACTGTACATAATATATGTGCATTTATTTATATCTAATAAAGTGTTGAATAATAATAATACCTTTTCTTACAAAAGTTTAGAATCTGAATAAAACATACAGCCCTTGTCAAGAGACATACAAAATTACACACATTGTTATGTGTGGTCTCCCGGTAGCTCAGTGGTCAAGGCGTCAGTCTGGTAATCCAGAAGTCAAGGGTTCGAAACCCAACAGGGACATGACAAGTTAAGATAAAAAGATAACGAGCTAGTTATTTGTGTTATTATGTCACAATTTTTAGTGGGTAGAATCGACATTACGAGAACTAATCCTTATGCATCATATCTCCAACCAACCGTTATATTCCAAATTCTAATATCTATCTCGTAATGCCGCTACTGGTCGTTGCCCACTCTACAACTACCCCGATTGTCCTCACGAGACTAGGGTAAGCCCCGACATCCAAAGTACAGAGCCGAAAAAATTCCGACCCCGCCGGGATTCGAATCCGGGTCACCTGGAGTGCAAGCCGAGCATGCTACCGTTAGGCCAAGTGCAGTAGTCACTGCAGTAGGACATGACAAGTTATTCTTCCATTTGGGATATTGACCACTTAATAATTGGGTCCAGTCTTGGGCTTACTGCTGGAATAATAATTAACATAACTTCGGGGCGAGTAATCAGCTTATAACTGTTTTTCCCTTCTTCATTTCACTTGGTTTTCTTTGTTTTTGGGGACTTTTATATTATTATTATTATATTATATATTATTATTCTTATTCCGCGCCAATGTGTGTTTTGATAATTATCGCAAGTTCTGATATCGTGCTAGTCCAAGTGCGATGCCCTCAAGATTTCTGCGATAAAAAATATCCCAGTTAAAAGCAAGAATATTTTAGATATTTTAGTTACGAAATTGTTAACGATGACCACTATCAAAAACCGCATCAACCCTTCTTGAGAAATGTGTAAAGTGATTTTTTAACTGTCAAATTTTAAAACTTTAGGATTTTTTTTTTTTTTAATCGAAAGTATTTCGTTGTTAACGGAAATGTTTTTAATATAAGTACCTTATCTATATGAAAAGTTTAGAAATTATTATGATTGGTCTCTCATATTGAATTGGTTTCCGAATTTGAAATTTATTGAAAATTAAAATAATTAAAATCGGTGAATTTCTCAATTATACTCACCTAAAATGACTTGAGTGTAAAGAAAATTTGGAGTCACTGAATCAACAACAAATGAACCACAAAAATAAAACAAGTTAGTTAATCATTCATGAGATATGAACTTTTTTCACGTCTTCTTATTAAAACGGACATTCAATCGAAAGTTTATGACAACACGAAAAAAAAATCGAGTTTCTAAGATGAAAGAAAAAAGAACAAATGAAGGATATGCAACTAATGAAGATCAGAACAAATACTACTGATCTCTGGTTGAAAACTTTTTTCGACAAGGCTGCTTACTTTTGAAAACAAGATCTAGCAATGATAGTAATAAGAAAAACGATTTATTCAAGAGTTGCGTACGTGCAGTTATACTTGATTAACTTGAGCTTTTATTGACAACCGGTAAGCATCGCGAAAAGAACTTATAAGATGCTGTTTTAGAATGGATCACTTGCACCTAATTTTTTTTTTATTGATTCTATCGAAACAGTCATGGATTTTTATGTCATGAGAAAAGAAATTTGCTACTTATTACGACAAAAGACCAGCCTCCGTGGCGTAACGGTTGTGACTACTGCCCGTAGTCCAGAGATCTTGAGTTCAATACCCGGTCAGAGCAGATTATTCACACAGAAAATTCTGTTCCCTCCGTGCATGTGAGGCTGGCATTTCCGGCCCTACCCAGGCTGGGTGAGGTTAATGTGGGTAGCTGGTATTTTATTTAATGTCCTAATCCAGGACTTTCAATCAAGTAGAATCGTTGGCGATAGGAAGGGCATCCAGTCGTAAAACTGTGACAAAACCAACTAACCTCAACTATGAGGTTGAATAACGTCGACCCTGCTTAAGCGGGATAGGACAGAGTAAAAGAAGATTACTACAAAAGACACTACAGGGAAAAGTGTATGGAAACAGAGGACTAGGCAGAAGAAGTATTTCATGGATGAAAAACTTAAGTACATGGATCCAAGCCCAGGAACCTTGTTAAATTCTACGTCAAACGGTCAAACAGTGAAAATTTGAAAATCAATTTTTTTAAGTTTTGAATACACGAAACGATTCCTGACAAAAAATTACAGGGACTTTATTATGAGAGATAAAGGTGTCCGAAGTCCAGAACAGGATGAAATCCTTGGTAGAAAAAAAGCCCCATAAGAAAGTGTAGACTGAAAAATCTAACTAGATAAATATGACGTCACAAATCCATATGCGCTTTTTCCGACTCATCAACTTTAAAACACTTCTTAAGGTCTTTCGCATTCGTTTTCGTGGTTTTTTTATTTTAAAACAATAAACGGGCTTAATTGTCCTGTTCTATTTTTTAAAAAATGTATTTCTCTAACAGCCCTAACTAATCCCAGTGAAAAATATTAAAAATTTACTTTAGAATCAGTCATTCACTATTTTTTTTCCATTTGCAAGTGATCCATTCAGAATCTGCTAGGTTTGAGTATCCGTGTGAATCATGGATTGTCATTATCATCAACTATTATTTATCTCATTTATACTCGTATATAATAGATTCTAGATAGTATACGACAAATTATGTGAGATTACAATGGATTCTACGAAAGTCCATGCGAATTATGACATTAAAATGAATTATTACAATCTTTTTGAGTCAGTGATAAAACTCCTTCTTTTTTTATTTTTAAATAGAAAGCGTAGGTCTTATACATCTATCACAAATATAAAACCGTTTTAATAATATTGGTTTTTTACTTCTAATTAGGAATCGGAAGTATTGTGTTCGTTTTTGTAAAAAAAACTATTTTTTCGCTCCGATTTCAATTTTTTTCATATTTCTGCACGTTTCATACATAACCTACTGAGCAACTTTGTTTTTGTGTCCGTCTGTCGGTCTGTCTGTCTGTTAAAAATATTACTTGTAACGCGCAAATCTCGGAAACTACAAAACAATTTTCGCTGAAATTTTGTACACATAAAAAAAAGTTCTGTAGATGTTCTTTTAAATTTAGCAACTTCGCACAAGCGATTCTGAGTGAAAGAGACCACTAACTTTTTACTTAAACGCTTAAATCTCGTGAGTGGTACACCCGATTTCGATGAAATTTTGTATGTATTCGTATTCCGTAAATGGATTCGTATTCCGTAAATTAGAAGAAAAAAAAAAAATGTATATGCGTATTAACGTTTTACATAGTGGTATTTATATTTATTTTTTAAATACATTTTTACTTAGCTCTGATATATAAGAAAATCCAATTTTTTGGACAAAAAAGTCAAAAAATAAGGTCTATGACTTGCCGATACAGAATTTTTTGTAAAGTTTAGAATGTAGAAAAAACGGTATTCTACCAAATTTGAAGAAAATCTGTTAAGCATTTTGGGAGATACAAGTGATTTAGAATAAAATCTCAAAACTGGCACGTGTATTTTTTTTTGTTTTGTTTTATTTTCCTTTTTTTTTAAAGAGAAACTAGATACTATTGGATTACTTTCTTGTATGTATAATAAGTATATTATACTTGGACCATTTGCTTATCGTAACTTTTGCTATGGATGGCTGTTATACTTGAATTGACGTTTCTAGTCATTCCAGTAAATCAATATATAGACGCGCAATACTTAATAGTCGATTCTACTTGGCCTACTTTGACTATTACTTTAACCAAAGTTCGTCTGTCCCGGTAGCTCAGTGGTCTTGGTGATCCAGAAGTCGTGGATTCGAAACCCAGCCGGGGTGTAACAAGTTATCCTCCCGTTTGGGATTATCACCACGTATTGGGCTTACTGCTGGAATAATGGAACTTATTATTCATAATCAGGCAGAATAAATAGGCGATATTATTATTATTAATTAGAGCCCTGATTTGAATCTGTATAAATAAGTGCCCCCCCCCCTCCCCCCACTATAACTCCTATACGTCGGACGCGGCTGTGATTTGCGTTGGATGAAGGCTTTCGGTACCTAGTGGCACAATAAATGATCCATACAAATACAAACACGGCCCATTTGCGCCCCCCCCCCCAAAAATGCCAATTGCCTAACGTCCTAGGCACGTGCCCTCTGGGCCTATTCGGTAAAACGGGCCTGGGAGTATTAACTATGTATCCTTTAAGCCTATAATTGAGAAATTAACTGATTATTCCAGTGCATGGTGCTAATCAAGTATTTAGGGGTTTAAATTTTCCGTGCACAGATAGTCAAGTGGTTAAGGCGCTAGTCTGGTAATCATAGGTAGGGATCCGTTGGTTTGAATCCCATCCAGTGCATGAATTTTTCGCTCATTAATTTGAATCTGTGACCACATAACCTCGCATGGTGGTTTCGCCTGGTTACTTTCCGCTAAAGAGTGTTATTATTATTAAAATTTAGTGCTAGAATTTTCACACAGAAAATTTTCACACAGAAAATTCTGTTCCCTCCGTACATGTGAGGCTGGCATTTCCGGCCCTACCCAGGCTGGGTGAGGTTAATGTGGGTAGCTGGTACGATTCCCAGCGAATGGAGGGTAAAACCCCCATCCTAATCCAGGAAGCTAAATCAAATAGAATCGTTGGCGTTAGGAAGGGCATCCAGCCGTAAAAATGTGCCAAAACCAACCAACCTCAACCATGAAGTTGAACAACGTCGACCCTGCTTAAGCGGGATAAGACAGAGTAAAAGAAGAAGAGTGCTAGTTTCACACTCGTAAAATGTTTGACCTATTATTACGAGCTCTCTGATTTGTTGATTCAAAAATGGAACGAAAAAGATGGCTGCAAACGATATCAGCTCTTTGAATTTTAATTTTGGACTTTACATTGATCCGACCAACATTATAAGACCAATTAATATTGTTTCAACTATGCATCAAATTTCAACTCTCGAGTAGAAGTTTAATCGGTCAATTAATATTTGTGAGACCATTAAGTCTAACTACGCACTAGGGCCTGGATATTATTACTATTCAATCCTAATCGGATAGGTAGTATAAATACCTAAATGTCTTTCATATTATTAATGATGGCGCGCAAAACCTGTCTGACAATGTAACAATTTACCATATCTTACTTTGATCGTCAAACTATAAGTGGTCAAAGAAGTTATCTCTACTGAGTCCACCGAACTTCGCAGCCGTGAGCAGAGGACAGACCTTGCCTCTATTCTCTACCGAAGATGTGGAAGTGAGAAGTGACATTTCCTGCTGGAAGGTGGTCGACTTGCGAAACCCGATATTCCACATTCGATCTCAAGGTGGTCTCAGTGATAGAGCTTTGAACAAGAATACGAACATGTCGACAATAGGTTCCCAAACAGTTGGTCGAGATCCCCTTTGAGTGTATGATCTGTGTGATGTGAATGGTAGTCAAGTGGTTAATGCGCTAGTCTGGTAATCCAGGTAGCGGACTGTACTTGTGTACGTAATTCATTCAGATTCTAAACTTTTTTAAATAATAATATCGCTTCATTTTTACTGCCCGATTAGGACTAATGAGTCCCACTATTTCAGCAGTAAGTCCAAGACGTAGTATGTGCACTGGTAGTCAAGTGGTTAACGCGCTAGTCTGGTAATCCAGGTAGCGTAGGGATCTGTTGGTTCGACTCCCACACAGTGAATGCTTTTTTCTTCATTAATTTGAGATTGTGACCACATAATAATAAGAATCTGAGGGTTAGGTGGTAGAAAATGCTTTAAGCATTAACCTCGCCTGGTATTATAGTAAAACTAGGTACTCGTTTATCTATTTATACAGAAAAATATAATATTATTATACAGATACTGGTCTTTTATCTAGTCCTAATCGGGCTCATATAAATAAGAGTCTATTATGATAATATGTATAAACATTGTTTTGCCTGGTGTATAATATTATGCTTGACACAGTAAACCGTCTGAACCTCATTATTTTTTCCAGATATTATGAGAGAGACTTTATTCCTTTTTCTTTAACTAACCACTGCTATCAGTTTCAACTTTTAGGTTGTAGAAAATGCTTTGAGCATTAACCTCGCCTTGTGGATACCTTCCACTAAAGGGTATTACAATTATTATTATCTTGTGGTTATTGAACCCCTCAGCAAGACAGAAGTAAAATGTGTTCCTGAGGTAAAGGTAAATGTGGGTAGCTGGTACGATTCCCAGCTAATGGAGGGTAATACCCTTGTCCTGGCTATCTCAAATTAGGACTTTAAAACCATTTTTTACTTTCCTAATCCTATAAGAAGGAAAGTATTTTATTTGATTCTATTTTTAAATCCAAATAGAATCAACTGGTCACAATAGATCTAATTATGCCACAGTGTTAGAGAGTGAGAGTAAATGGACTCTTTAGTCTAATTCTTGCAGGACAAACAGATATTGTATTGTTAACTGTAAGGGTTTCATTGAAATTACTCCATTAAAATTGAATTTTCATTATTGTCCTTTGGAACCGAATCAGAATTACTTCGAGGTAGGAAATTTTATAACCGTGTTATTTTATTAGCGGAAATTTTCTGTTAAAAAATCCGCAATTGTTGGAACACTGAAGCCGTCGCGGTAGGAATATCTACCATTGCAAGCCTTGTGATTGTCACACCAAATCACTGACAATTTTTTGTGTTTTGCACTGATTGCGTCAAAATTCGAGTGATAATCTCATATTTAAATTAATTGTTTTATGCCAAATCATAGTCACACCAATTACTCGTTATCTGAAAAACCGTACGTTTTTTCTTTGTACAGAATTTTCTTTGTACCATAACAGTTAGATTTTCCTTATTCAAAACTATGGACAGATCGCTTCATTGCAGTACTTTAGTAACTTCATTCTACCAGAAATAAGATGTTTGTGCTGATGGTTCTAGTTTTGGTTGTGCAAACGAGGCACTTCGTTACAGCAAACTTGGTTGAAAGGTGAGTTTTGTTTTAGACTCACAATGCAACAATGCAGATATAGGTTTATTATACCTCCTTGGCGTAACCAGCCTCCGTGGCGTAACGGTTGTGACTTCTGCCCGTAGTCTTGAGATCCTAAGTTCAATCCCCGGTCGGAGCAGACTTTTCACACAGAAAATTCTGTTCCCTCCGTGCATGTGAGGCTCACATTTCCGACCATACCCAGGCTGGGTGAGGTCAATGTGGGTAGCTGGTCAATCAACCTCAACCATGAGGTTGATTGGTTGACCCTGCTTGAGCGGGATGAGACAGAGTAAAAGAAAGAAGAGAGAAAAAATCGTGTTATTGGCAAGAAATGAATTTTTTGCTACATTGAGAGGTACCGTGTGCGTCTAAAGAACCTCGCCCTCGTTCTAGAAAGCACTCTCATAATCCTCAAATCTCCCTTCAACTGTCACACAACGTACTCTGATTGGTTATTTTGAACGAAGTAACCAATCAGAGTACGTTGTGTGACGGTTGGAGGGAGATTTGGGGATTATGAGAGTGAGAGTGCTTTCTGGAACAGGCTACAGGAGAGTACAAATAAAATACATAAGGTAGGTATTCAGAAAAGTAGAGATTGGGGGAAAATGGGTATATTGTGAATTTTTCAACGTGGCGCCAAAACTATGCATTTCAAGAAACACATCAAAATTGAAGGGAATAATTCAAATGATATTTACTTTCTATTTTCCACACCGATATCAGTCTAAGTTTAATTTTAAAAATTAGAAAAATTAAATAAATAAAAATAAGTTTTTAATTCAGCACATTTTGATTATTTGCCAAGAAAAATACCGATATTATTCATCCTATATTTTCAGCGACTACGAATATCCAGCCTACATCAAGAGAACTTATCCCCAACCGTATCGAGACCAGAACATTGGAGACAAATGCTTTCAGGAAGGATATTATGCAAAATACAACTATACGTTCAAGCCGTGTGAGGCCGGGGCTTTGTACAGGACTTATGATGGGTCGTGCAACAATTTGAAATCTCCCTGGTGGGGTATGGTCTACTCGCCTCTAGTGAGACTTTTCCCCGCCAACTATGTTGACAGTGAGTAGTTTTATTATTTGTACTCTTTAGGTAAAATGATTTAAGGAAGTAAAATGAGGTACAAAAATTGTTCCTAATTTTATCTCCTTAAAGCCCCCTTTACACCCCCCCCCCCTAACTCCGTTTCCTCCCATCCTAGACGTCAGGACTATTAGCATCTTTTTTATCTCACTCTTCTTAACTGATATGCGAAGGAATTATCTGCGTCACCTCTCACGCGCTCTACAACTTATTCCTTCACTGGCCTATAGGTACATTTTCATCAAAGTTCGTACTGTTCGTATCAAACACCTTACGTACATTTTCATCAAACACCTTAGGTAAATTTTCATCAAAGTTCGTACTGTTTCCTTCATGTCAAATTAACATGAACTTTTTTTTTTTCGTTATAGATTTTTCAGTGTAGCAATAGTAATTTCGTATATTTATCTCACGGTGGTGGGAGGATTATATGGACCAGTAGTCAAGTGGTTAAGGCGCTAGTCTGATGTTAATCCAGGTAGCGTAGGGAACCGTTGGCGTTGGTTCGAATCCCACCCAGTGCATGAATTTTTCCTCATTTATTTGATTATATGACCACATAATATAAGACTCTGAGGGTTAGAAAATGCCTTGAACTTAGAAATTAAACTTGCCTTGTAATTACCTTCCACTAAAGAGTATTAGTATTATTTTAATAGCAATGATAATTCCGTATACCTATGTAACGGTGGTGGAAGCGTTATATGGAACCCCAGATCCAATGTCTCGGTTCCTGCCAATGCTCGAATTTTCTACTGTTTCCAGACAAGAGCGCCCCCCGCCTGAGTGCAGCAGGGACAGAACTGCCCAACCCAAGGATTTTGCGCACTAAACTCCTGCGCAGCGAAAGAGCCCTGGACGACATACGATACTGGACTCTTTTCATAAGCTGGGCCCAGTTTCTATCACACGACATCGGACATTCTCTTCCCAAGAAGGGTAAGTTCACTAGTTCAGTCGAACTTTGATATAAGAGAACTCGAGAGACCGGAATTATTTTTCTCTTATAGTAGAGCTTTATTGAGACTGTCGGCTCGAAAAATAGAGTCCCATTGTTGCTGAGAAAATAAGACGTATTATACATGCGTTTCAATGAGAAGAAAATAAGACGTAGTACATGCGGTTCGATGAGAAGAAAATAAGACGTACTATACAGGCGGTTCGATGATAAGAAAATAATAATAATAATAATATCGCCTTATTTATACTGCCCGATTGAGACTATTAAAGTCCCATTATTCCAGCAGTAAGCCCAAGACATATTATTATGTGGTAAAAATCCCAAATGGGAGGATAACTTGTCATGTCCCGGCTGGGTTTCGAACCCACGACCTCTGAAATCTTTGGATTCACAGAGTGCCGCCTTTACCACTGAGCTACCGGGAAGACGTATGTTATTGACCTTCCCTTTACTTACAGAAAAGATCGACTGTTGCTCCGAGGAATACAAGACGGATCGTAGCTTGTGTCTCCCGATAGAAACAGTGGCGGATCCCTTCTACAGCAACCACTCGGTGTCCTGTCTCAGTGTGGTACGAGGGAAACAGACAGATGACTTGGGCTGTCCCTTGGATCCAGTTCAACAGGTGAGCTATGAGTTTCAACACAGTGGCCTATAGCCCGACTTGAGAGTCTTGTTTATTTATTTTTTATTTATTTATTTACACTTTATTAGGTAATAGAACATATTATATACAATAAAAATAATTACAAATGAAAATACAATATACAATTTAATAGAAGAAAAAAATAAAGAAAAAATAAATAAATGTATACATAATATATGTCCTAACTAAAGGGCGGGGTTATTGCCTTAGGCAATCTCTTCCACCCAACCCTTCTTGTTTAGGAGCGTCTAGTTGACAGCCCACCAGAACAGATTTTTACCAAATATGGATCAACGTTTTGTACACGTTAAGGTTGTGGCTATCGTTCGTAGTCCAGAGATCCTGAGTTTAATCCCCGGTCGGAGCAGACTTTTCATACAAAAAATTCTGTTCCCACCGTACACGTGAGGCTGGCACCTCCGACCCTACCCAGACTTGGTGAGGTTAAGGTGGGTAGATGGTACGATTTCCAGCGAATGGAGGGTAAATCCCCCGTCCTTAGGAAGGGGATCCAGCCGTAAAAATGTGCCACAACCAAGTAACCTCAACCATGAGGTTTAACAATGCCGACCCCAAAAAGATTTGGGAAAAGGCAAAGTGAAAGAAGAAGAAGTTTTGTGCACTTTTTTCACAATCTTAAAATAGGAATCTCTCTATCTCGCAGCACACATACTAAACTTGATTAAATTGAAATTAGTTTATTTATTTTTTACAGATTATCGATGTGACACATTTTGTTGACGGCTCACCAGTGTACGGATCGACGGAGAAGATTGCGAGAAAGTTGAGACTCTTCAAAGCAGGACTTCTGAAGGCGCAATATGAGGACGGGAAGGAGTTTCCTCCCAACTATGCGCATCCGGAGAAGCACTGTGATATTGAGTCCAAGGAGCCGGACGTCTGCTTTTTCGCAGGTAAAATAATAATTATAATAATATCGCCTTATTTATACTGCCCGAATAGGACAATTAAAGTCCCATTATTCCAGCAGTAAGTTCAAGACACATTATTATGTGGTAAGATTCCCAAATGGGAGGAAAACTTGTCATGTCCCAGCTGGGTTTCGAACCCACGACTTCTGGAATCTCTGGATTCACAGGGTGCCGCCTTTACCACGGAGCTACAGACAAACAACAGATTACAACCTTCATAAATATTTTACTGTTTATTGTGTTTAGGAATCAACATGTACGTATGTAGATACGTAATGTGCCTAGAAAAAAATCCAACGCAGGTGGGGCCCGGGACGAAAGCCTGCCTTCAAGTGAGAATTTCTAGGGGGGGCCCGGGCCCCCTGGCCCCCCCCCTAAATACGGCCGTGGTGCACAGGACAGGCTATAGGTTTAAGGAAGGTGGGTCGTACACACTGTGCACCCCGTTTATTTCGTGCAAATCTGCATCTCAGTTGGCAGCCGTGCCCCATCCCTTTCAGGGTTCGCCACACTTTGTTCTGACTTTGTGTGAAAAGTCAGCTTCAACCGGGAATCGAACTCAGTATCTCTGGACTACTGGCAGTAGTAGTCTTAACCGTAACGCCACAGAGGCTGGCGGATTATGTCATATTACAAAAAAACAATATTCGCTTGATTCTATTAAATCAAGCGAAACGGTCGTTTTCGCGGGAGATCACCTCCCAGAAATAGAATACTTTTTTTTATAAATATATATTCATTTATTTATTTTTTATTTACAAGGACATAATACGACATTTAAGAACATTATAAGCTGATCCCTACCCCTTGGGGTTTAACCCAGCATTTGATAAGTTTTTTATTTTATTTTTTATTTTAAAAAGTGTTTTGGCGGCTTAAATTTGCAAACGGAGCCGATACGATCAAAGAGCAAAAAGATTTTTTCAAGTGGTTCATCTCACCAAGATCTATTTTTTTTTCCTCAGGGGACTCGCGAGCCAATCAGAACAGTTTCCTCACCCCCCTCCATGTTGTCTTCTTGAGGTTGCACAACAATTTCGCGCGGGAGTTTGCGAAAATCAACCCCCACTGGGACGACGAAACACTCTACCAGGAAGCGAGAAAAGTCGTCATCGGAATCATTCAGTGGATTACTTACGAAGAGCTGCTGCCTATTTTAATTGGTAAGACTCCTCTTCAACCATAGGTAAAATAAAAAAACGTCACTTTCAACTCTGCATCCCCTCTTCAACCATAGGTAAAATAAAAAAACGTCACTTTCAACTCTGCATGGTCATATCACGACGGGGGTTTCTCCCTCCATTCGCTGGAAACTCACAAACGCGCTACTCAAATTAAACTCACCCAGCCTGAGTGTGGCTGGGAGTAGCCAGCAGCACGATAGTTCGAGCATCATGAAGGTTGAAAGTTGAATGGTCACCCATCCAAGATCTAGCCTAGCTGGACGTTGCTTATCTTCAGTAACAGAACTGATGTAGAAACTTAAAATTAAGTTGTCATGATATACGAGGGGGGACCCAAAAGTAACGGGAATTAGGTGGTGGGGGGAACACGGAGGGGGGGATCGGGTTGTCCAGTGATTCTTTTCCAAGTGGCTACTCTCCCAAGTAAGTGTGCAAAGTTCATTTGCTGTGAGTGCATTCGTTCGTCCGTGAAAATTTTTCTAGTGAAACGACTTTTTTCTTTTCGGCGAAAAAGTGAAATGGCTTCAAGAACGGACGAAAACATTGAACAAATCAACATTCTTGTCCGTGAAGACCTTGCCGAACCATCGATCAACTTTGTGAGATGTCTGGATTGTCATGGAGTTCAATTCAGAGTTCAATTTTAACTGAAGATTTGATCATGAAGAGGATTGCAGCCAAATTTGTTCCTCACCTTCTCTCTGACGGTCAAAATAAGGAGCGTCGCGACTTCAGGCCTGTCTGGAGCTGCTAAATCAGTTGGATGAAGACCCAAATTTTTTTCTCAAGGTTATAACTGACGATGAATCATGGTGCTACGGCTATGACCCCGAAATTTTTACAGCCACTCTTTGCTCTCCGCACTCAGCCATTTCACGTTGCCATTTCACGTTTTCGCCGAAAAGAAAAAAGTCGTTTCACTAGAAAAATTCTCACGGACAAACGAATGCACTCACAGCAAATGAACTTTGCACACTTACTTGGGAGAGTGGCCACTTGGAAAAGAATCACTGGAGAACCCGATCCCCCCCTCCGCGTTCCCCCCACCACCTAATTCCCGTTACTTTTGGGTCCGCCCTCGTAATTTTATATCATGTATAAATTTTCATGTAATTACATCATAATGATGCGTTTGAAAATAATTAAAATAAAATAAAATAATAATAATACTCTTCCGTGGTAGGTGTTTACCAAGAAAAAAAAATGCTCAAAACATTTTCTACCACCTAACCCTCAGAGTCTTATTAATATGTGGTCACAAACTCAAATTAATGAGAAAAAATCCATGCATTGGATGAGATTCGAACCAACGCATCCTTACGCTACCTGCATTACTAGACCAGCCCTTAACCACTTGTCTAATTGAGTTAAATTTCGGACCGTTTCAGAACCCAATTCTAGAACACAGGCAGTAGTTCCGAATATCTATCAAGGATAATAGTGTCATCCATTTCTTTTATTGGATGTCCCGGTATCTCAGTGGTCAAGGCGTCAGTCTGGTAATCCACAAGTCACGGGTTCGAAACCCAGCCGGGAAATGACAAGTTATCTTCCCATTTGGGATTTTGACCACATAATAATACGGCTCACTGCTGGAATAATGGGACTTATTAGTCCGAATCGGGCAGTATAAATAAGGCGATATTATTATTATTATTATCTGAGCGCACGGCAGTGCGCCAGGCCAAGTTCCAGCAAGCACGGCAGTTTATTATTAACACAAAGAGATGCTTTTTAAGAGATGTTTACAAAAACACTTATTTATACTGCTCGATCAAGACGGCATTTCCAGCATTTGTTTTGGTGCTATTTTGTTGCATTGTCAAATTTCAAATTATGAGGAAGACATAATAATACGTCTTGGTCTTACTGCTTTAATAGTGGCACTCAATAGTCCTAATCGGGTAGTATAAATAAGGCGATAGATATTATTATAATTATTATTTTTACCATCCATACATTTGTTATTTCACAGGAAAGGAGCTCTGGTATGAAAACGAACTGGATTCGGTTGGTAACAGAGACTCCTACAGGGACTACGTCAACCCAGGAACTGTGAGTGAATTCCAGACGGCGGCGTACAGATCTTTACATGGCGTAATACCGGGAGTAGTCTGGTGAGAGTTATGATAGTAGGTGCTTAAGTGTATTATAATGTCATCGGGTGTATGTCAAACTTCATTGTAATTGACATACTTACATCTGTTTTGTATTGCACTTAAAAATAAATAAATAAATTAAATTTAAAAAAAAAAATTAAATAAAAGAAACAAATATTTAATTGATTTTATTGGTTTTATATTTGTGACAGATGTATAAGACCGACGCTTTCTATTTAAAAATAAAATAATGAAGGAGTTTTATCAGTGCTTTCTATTTCAAAAGTAAACATTGAAGCGCTTTTTTCAAATGGTCCAAGTATATTATACTAGAAAGCAATAATAGGCCCTGCCAGCATGTATGTACAATAGAATTTCGATATTAGAGAACTGGATATAGGAGGAACCTCAATATATAAGAGAACAATTTCCAAGTCATATTTACCTCTCTTTGAGGGAAATTAACATCTTTATAGAAGAAACCAGGATATAAGATAAAAAATCGGTACTTTGAGGTTTGGCTGTACTACTCTTTAGTGGGTTCCCATGCACATAATATTGGCACCAACAATCTGCTTGTCTGTCAGTAGTCAAAATGACCGCCTGGTAATCCAGAGGTCGCGGGCTCGAAACCCAGCCGGGTCATGATAAGTAATCTCATTTGGGATTTTGACCACATACTAATACGCCTTGGACTTTACTCCTAGAATAATGGGACTCATTAGTCCTATTCGGGCAGTATAAATAAGGCGATATATTATTTTACTATTATTTAATAAATGTCTATTATTCAAATTTCAGGCTGATAGCGAAAACTGGAAAGGCAACCCAGATCGATCTGGTCCGATGGATGTACAAACCTAGCGTTGTGAAAAAATTCTTTGATCATTTGCTCGAGGGACTACAGACGCAGTTTATACAGCCTCTAGGTGATAGGTGGGAAGATTTTGACGTGAGTTATTTCTTATTTTTTTAAACTAAGTAACTCAAACTAGCATTACTAAATCCACGCTGAAACCGTGACTTGAACTATCGACCTCCAGTTTACAAGTCCGCCGCCTTATCGATCAAGCTACTGAGGTCGGTTTTACTTTTTTAAACTATAATTCTACACACTTGAAATATTAAATATTGCTGCCAATCTAAAAAGGTAATGAATGTCTGATGTAAGGAAGGTAAAGTATAGTGTACATAACCTATTTATAGTTGTTGACTTGATTGTCCACCGTTATTATTATTAATATATTCACTTTATTTATTTTTAAAGGTAATAAATACATCATGTGGGCTTGATGAAAGCAACACATAAGTTTTAACAATTAATTGATACTAAAAAAATATCTTTCAATTTTGGTCTTCTTTATTATTATTATTTTATTTTCCATTCAGATTAACAACAGGTTGAAAATTCGGCGAAATTTCAAATATGATCCTACCGGAGACGATTTGACAGCGATCGGTATTCTGAGACAAGGCGACTACGGTATGCCCAGTTACAATGAGTTCAGACAGTACTCGGGACTCAAACCAGTCAAGACTTTTGCGGAACTTTCGGATGTCATCTCACCAGAGGTATTTATCAACGATTCTTAGGGTTTTGTTCATTCGAAGAAAAAAACTCTTTTGACGAGCCCTTATTATTATTATTAAACATATTAGATCAAGTTTTATTTACATAGAATATATACAATTACACATACATAAAAATCGACATAAATAAAACAAAACTTGATCAAGGGCGGTGCTAATGCCAACGGCATTTTCTTCTTTGTTATTAGGTTCATATTAGAAATCCAAAATGTTAGGTAATGTAATTTTATATAAAACTATATGTGATCAAGCCTACGAGTTAGGCGAAACCTAAGTCGGTGAGTGAAAAATTTAAAAGAATCCTAGTTTTATATAAAATTACATAAAATATACCTGGCATTTTCTTCCCCACCACCCTTGATAAAAAAAAGATAAAAGAGAGAAAAAAAGAAGACAATTTAAGTTACATAATAAATAGAAAAAAGTCCTTTACCGTACGCCGCCGCCACGCTGTCTGCCACAAGTCATAACTCTTGTTTATTAGTCGAGTCAGTCGAATGGTTGAGGCATTAGTTTGGTAATCAAGCCGACCTCCGTGGCTCAGTGGTTAAGAATATTGGTTGCTGACCAAAGGGTTGCGGGTTCGAATCCCGCCCAGAGTGGTTAAGGCGTTAGTCTGGTAATCTAGGTAGTGTAGGAATCCGTTTCTTTCGAATCCCACCCAATGTATGAATTTTTCCTAATTAATTTCAGTTTATGACCACATAAAAATAAGACTCTGAGGGTTAGGTGGTAGCAAATGCTTTGAGCATTAACCTCGCCGGGTGGTTACCTTCCACTAGAGTTATTATTATTATAAAGACGCAATACCGTGTGCGGCGTTCACACTTGGTACATTGCCCGCCCGTTAAGGGCTAGACGAAGCGTTTATTCTGAGATTTGGGACCGAATTATTAAGGCCTAAGTCGGGCTTATCCTGACGCTAATCCTATACAGGATTACTGTCAGGCTTATCCTGACGCTAATCCTATACAGGATTACTGTCAGGATAAGCCCGACTGTCCTCGAATCGAGTTAAAGGTGGCACTTGGTGGATCCAGAGATTCCAGAGTTCGTGGGTTCGAAACCCAGCAGGGACATGACAAGTTATCCTCCCATTTGGGATTTTTACCACATAATAATGCGTCTTGGGCATACAGCTGGAATAATGGGACTTAATAATCCCAATCGGGCAGTATAAATAAGGCAATATTATTATCTTAGCTTATCTTATGAGGTTTTTGCTGGTTCATAATTTGGCCCTAAATCTGAGCGCACGGCAGTGCCCCAGGCCAAGTTCAAGCAAGCCAAGCATCTTTACACATTATATGGAATAATCGGACTTAATAGTCCTACCATCGTTCACGATGACGCCACCCTATGATGATGATGAATAGTCTTAATCGGGCAGTATAAATAAGGCGATATTATTATATTACTTTTCATTTTCAGTACATCCCCTTGTTGGAGTCAGCTTACAAGGATGTAAATGACATTGACCTCTTGGTCGGAGGATACATGGAGAGGGAATTGTTTGGGAGTTTATTTGGGCCCACGTTCTCTTTCATCATCGCGGATCAATTTTATAGATGGAAGTTTGGAGATCGATTTTTCTTCAGTTTCCTGGGCAAACCTTGGTCATTTACGGAGGGTGAGTTGACACGTTAGAATAAAAAAGGGGATTTTATAATAATAATAATAATGCTTTTTAGTGGAAGTAATCACCAGGCGAGCTTAAAGCATTTTTTACCATCTAAATCACCTAACCCTCAGAGTCTTATTATTATCTGTTCATTTACCCAAATTAATGAGGAAAAATTCATGCATTGGGTGGGATTCGAACCAACGGATCAATACGCTACCTGGATTACCAGACTAGCGCCTTAACCACTTGACTACCAATGCATGTTTAATTAGTTAGTCCTAAGCCAAACTGGAAGAGGTTTTTTCCTTTTTGGTTGGACCACTATTCCGAACCAAAACCCGAATTACTATCTAGGAGTGACACTCTAGATCTACAACAACCTCCCAGATGAGTGGAAGTCGTTTAAAAGTTTTACCCAGTAATAATAATAACACTCTTCATGGAGGGTAACCACCAGGCGAGGTAAATGCTTAAAGCATTTTTTACCACCCAACCCTCAGAGATAATTATTTGTACTGTACATAATTATGTCTTTTTATATCTAATAAAGTATTTAAGAATAATTACTTACACATACTTGTTTTTCCTTTCAGGAAGTTAATTAGTTTCATAAATCCCATTTTTTTACATTTCAGCTCAATATTATGAGATATTGAAAACAACTACTGGATGGCTATTCTGTGAAACTGGAGATCATTTTGGATGGGTTCATAAGAACAATATCAACAACGAAATATTGGGGTAAGAAGAACAGCAGATATAAAATATTTTTTTTTTTAAATGAAAGTTCAAACATTTTGTATTTTACTGCAAATAAACGCCCTTTACCAAAGTGGGTGAAATTCGGGTCTTTTATTATTATTATTTCATATTATTATTATTAAAGCCTATTGGTCTTTGTGAAAGAGACACCAACTTGTGAAAGGCTAAAAAACAACACCAACTTGCGAAAGGATAAGGGCGGAATTAAAAGACGTTTTTGAAATACCTCTGTGACGCTTAGTCTTGATTTGCGTACTTTCTTAGAAAACCAGTGCTAAGTCATGACTGTTCTTAACTCAATTTTGTTCATTAATTTCGTCCCAAGTCATCATTCAAGTCCCTATACCGGATCTCATCTTTTCAAATGTGAAACTAATTTACAATTGACTGAAATAACCTCTTAACACTTTCTTAAAGAGAGGTTTAACACTCTAAACACTTTCTTGTTTATTTTCTTTGTGTATCAACAGAATTAGCTAAGCATACAACTAATTAGTCCTTGAACTTTAGGGCATTAGAGTAAATCTGGGTATTTCCACTCAATCATAAACTGTTAGCGTAATGGGACTTCTTGTCTCGAGCCGACAGTCTAAATAAAGCACTACTATACTATACTATACTATTACGTTTTATAATTATATCAATTTTGATTCCTGAAATCTTTCTTATCATTATTTCAGAAATCAATTACTACAACCATGCATCCTGCAGCCAAAGTTCGACTACTCCAAATGGTTAGATCCTAAGGTTTCAACTGCACCCCCCAAGTTATTTGGGATTTTCTAATTTAGAAATGAATTATTTTTTAAAAGTACATGTCTTAAATCATATTAATCTTCAATTGAATAAACATGGGCTATGCCCGTTAATTTGTTAAAAAAAAAAAAAAACCATCATAAATATGACGCATATTCATCAAACTGTAATCTGTAGGCTTACATTGTTGACAACAATTTGAAATACATTTGCTATCACAAAATTCGTTGGTATTAATTTTATTTACCTCGATTAAAATCAACTGGTTCACACGTTAAATGCCATACAGCCATACACCATATGACAGATATTCATTATACAAGATTTTTGGGCTACTAGTTTTTTGTTTTTTTAAGTTTTTAAAAAAAAAAACCAAAATGTTTTTTTTTTTTGAAGCGAATTAAGTCAAATCTTCTTATTTATACCTCTTTATTCTCTTACGTAAGATTGGTTTATTATAGTAGCAGCACAAGATCATTTTGACTTCTTTAAGTACCTTAATAGTAAGGAATAATAATAACTGTAGATTTATCTCACAATTTATGAAAGCGAAAAATTATGAAACAATTTGTACATCGGACCTAAAATATGCAAGGAATGACAACACAACAAAACATGTGGGGTTCAATATTCTTGTCAATAAATTATATTAGTGACAGCTATAATTGTGTGAAAAACATTTAATTGAGTTTAATTTTTCCCATGAGTTACTAATTATAGTATATCCATTAAAAATATTTAGATACAAACTCTCCTGTACTAAATCAGAAAGTATCATTATGTCCTCTTATATGTGAAACACTTTACCTCAAAGAGTTAACAAACAATGTGAACACAAACCTTTAGCGTCTCAGTAGAGAAGAAGAGTACCATTTTATTTTTAACTGGACATAATTTAGAAATGAGATTCCCAATAAACAAAAATACATATTGTGTTTGATTATATTTATAAAAATTAAATTAATATAAAAAATGGACGGTCTGGCGGTTTAGATCAGTCAGTTTCCACAAATGAATTATTTCATTACAGTCTTATTTTTTTCGTGTCTTTTGTCCATCTGATTTTAAATTAAATGTAAAGACAAGTGATTGAAGTTTTTTTAAATATTATTTTTTTGTCTCAGCTGATAAGCTCGGGACTTTATAAAAATAATTCAAATAACACATACATAGTGCCTTAAAAATAAATATTTGAACTTTAAGAAAATAAATCTTTGATTCATTTTAAAATATATACAAACAAAATATTAATTTGTTCTATGTAAAAAAATATTTAAAATAATTATGACAAAATATAAGTACAAAGATTTTGATCATAAAAATATAAAACTCAAATAAATTGTGAATTGGAAGAGATGTGTTACCACATCATAAGGATTTTTATGGTACCTATACACTATACAGGGTGCCTCTTAAGTTGTGGATCCAACTGAAATTTTAGGTCTGGGAGGTCATTTTTTATCAACTTTTCTCATACATATCAATGAATATGCATTGGGAAAATGCGGCCAGCACCCTTGGTTCCACTACCTATACTATTTTATTTATAATCTTGTTTTCTTGGTAAGTTGATTTTTACGTTTCTTTTGTCACACTAGTTTATGGTAAGTACCTACATCTCATTAATAATTTCCTTAGTTAATCTAATTAATGTCTTCACCTTTTCAATTAAAGATTGTTCCACTTTTTATTACGAATCTTTTTCCTAATCAATTTTTCTATAAATTTTCAAAGGCAAAAGAATACAGAAGTTTTTGTGCAGTCATGACACTAAAATTTTGAGCAAAAATTGTCACCTGGGCTATTTTCACGCAATGTAATGAACTTTTTAAAAGACTTGCAGAAGAATCATTATTTGTAAGGAACAAACTAGATTCTAAAGGAAATGACTTCGTTTTTGATAAGTGTAATTTAAATAAATACTGGCCGCGATTTTTTTCTTCTTCTCTTAAATGATAGAATTCAATCAAGATGTAGAGGGAAAACACAAAACATTTCCAAACTTTAGAAACAGCCTGTATGTACATTCAAAAGGACAAGACAAAAAATGAAATACAAACTACCGTTAGGGATGGTAGGTATACAAACATTACTATTTACAATATTATTTAATTAATTTTTCATTTCATATAAAAACTGTCATCTCATCAAAAGGATATGGGCTCATTTCAAAACAAATTTTGCTATCAAGAGTAATATAACTGGCACTTCAGCATACTTTATATGTAGAGAACCACTAAGGGCAATAAAAATGTATTGACAAACTCAACATCATCACAGTATACTATACCCTTGTAATTTCTGAATGAACACAATGCTTACTACAAATAAGGACAGGAAAAATACAGGCGGACTTGAAATAGCAACTGCCAGATTGTAGATCGGGCAATATGGACATTGACTACTTCCGCATACTTCACAAATGTTGAGTAGATAGGTTGGTAATGCGTCAAAGATGGTTTCATTAAATCGTTCTGAAATATAAAACAAAAGTGTTCAAAATAGTAATTTTAATACGTGAATATAAAATGAATACCAGTGTGTAAGCAAGTCTCTTACATAATGGTACTTCTATAATTTTGGTTACGTAATTCGGATTCACCCTGTACATGGACGAATTAGAAAATGATGCAAAATGACCATATCCGGTTAGATTAAGGGTCAACATTTTTAGGTTTACCCTGTATGCATCATAATTTGAGATTTGTAACAGATGGTACACTGATTTCGAGTTTTTGAGAGTGTTTTCCTAATAACCCCGAAAATCATTATGGTACTCAGGTGTACTAGTTACCTCATATAAGCAAGGCAAAGCTGTGAACAGATCAAGTCGGAAGTCAACTACATTAATTTGTAAGCAGTTTCTTTGATTTTTTTTTAAAGTAGCTCTCTTAGGAAGATATAGGAAATACATGTACCATTCATGGTGCACATATTTTAACACTCAAAATACTACCAAGAAAACACGAGATTCTAATTTTCTCAGGTCACTCATTAAAATTAATTAAAAATAAGTCTTTGATAATTATCATCATACATTATTGACAAAAGAGTACGTTTTAATTTAAATCTCAAGAACAGTTAACAAATTTTAAATTTTCAAGTTGTCAGGTATGTAGATTATAAATAATTTCTTTTGAAAGAAATAGAATGTAAACTCACCAGGTGCATAGTAGTCATATACACGAATGGGCAGGTAGCGGGACATATTGGCCACAGGGAACCATCTTTCAATTGTAAAGTCAATACACGTCTCTGTGTCATCTAGGTAGTCAAAATAAAACAACACCTGGAACATAAAATAAATTAATTCAAGACACAATTTCAAAATTATTCTGGATAGGTATATTTAATTTATAGTTAGACCACCTTTTTTGCAAATGAAAGTCTGCATCTCTAGTACAATAAAAACCTGTATTTTTTTCCAGTAACGTTTTGAACATGGTCAGATGGGGTTCAAGTTATTACTTGGGCTTACTTAGAATGCATCTGAAGTTTTAAATCTCGAAGTCGAGTATTATATGATAAAAAAATTCAAGATGGGCTGTGAAAGTTTTTAAACATTGTCAAGAGCGGCTCCAGGAGGGACAATTTACAAGTGAATATTTATTCAATTATCTTTTTATGTTCTCAACTTTTTCACAACTTTATTTTACAATATCTGTATCACTCTTTTCCTTATTAATTATGGACATTTAATTTCTGTGTCAGGGTTAATTTGTTGTTTGAAGCAAATTCACAACTAGAGATGAAAAAAAAAAAAAAAAAAAAAAAAACACGACAGTACAAACATGAAAAGAATATGTATGTCGGATCCTTTCTCATCATAAAACTGCATCTGGAAATAATCCCGTGACTGATGGCTAACTGGAACTAAGTTCAACCTCGTGGAAGGCATAGGATCGACAGAATCTTTCCAAATCTCAAGTGAGTGTAATCTTGATTTTCTTTCTCTCTTCAAACGTGTAATGTAAAAAGCCTTTATTTGTACAATTAAATTTACACACAACATAAATGCATAATACAGGGTGGGGCAAAAGTCTGGAAACCCCTGAATAACTTTTGAATGGCTTCTTCGGTAAAATTAAAATTTTGTAAGGTAAACCGGGCTAATAAGACCTTCTTTTAGACTGGGGTCGATTTTTGTTACCGGCCCCCATGTCGGGGCCAGGGGGGCCAACTTCATTTTTTTAAATACGAACCCACACCTTGCGATACATTTTTGGAAAGGTCTTCAAATAAGAAATACATTGGTGCAAATTTTATTTTTTTAATATTATTTGTTTGCAAATGGCGTCCAACTTTGTGTATGCAGTAAAGTCTGGAAACCCCTGAATATCTTTCGAAAGGACTTTCTCAGTAAATTTAAAATTGTGTACGGTAATCCTTGGTAATTAGACCTTATATTAGAATTGGACCGATTTTTTTTTACTGGCCCCCATGTCGGGGCCAGGGAGGTCAACTTCATTTTTTTAAGTACAAAACCCCACCTTGCGATACATTTTTGGAAAGGTCTAATTACCCGGACTTACCGTGAACTATTTTAAATTAACTGAGAAAGCCCTTTCAAAAGATATTTAGGGGTTTCCAGACTTTACTGCATACACAAAGTTGGACGCCATTTGCAAACAGTTTAATATTTAAAAAATAAAATTTGCACCAATGTATTTCTTATTTAAAGACCTTTCCAAAAATGTATCGCAAGGTGGGGGTTCGTATTTAAAAAAATGAAGTTGGCTCCCCTGGCCCCGACATGGGGGCCGGTAACAAAAATCGACCCGACTCTAAAAGAAGGTCTTATTAGCCCGGTTTACCTTACAAAATTTTAATTTTACCGAAGAAGCCATTCGAAAGTTATTCAGGGGTTTCCAGACTTTTGCCCCACCCTGTATATGAGCATCTTGTACAAAATCAGATTAATATCTGAGGCCTTTAAACGTGTAGCTTGATATAACAAAATCTGAAACAATACCATCCCAAGAAAAACCAGCGGTTCTTTTCTCTCTTGCTACCAACCCCATCAATGTATACGTAAGAAATGAAATCATTATTCACCTTTTGCTCTTGAAAGCGAGCTCGTTGTAAGTTGGGTACGTTACGGGTTCGGATGTACGCATCTAGCTTCTGCTGTTGAATGATATAACCAGTGGGAATCGCAACATCCAGTACAGCCATACCGGAGCGGGCAGATTCATTCTGATAGATCCATCTGCAAGTCAAAACAACATTATACTGTCACTTACTATGCAGAACTAGATTTTTACACTGTATAAATGTCACTACTTCAGTAACGTCCATTGATTCTAGCGATGTCCAAGATGAGTAAAAATATGATCGTGAAATTATGGTGGTTTATTCTTTTTTACAGATGAGTCAATAAAATAGAAAATGATTATGTAGAAATGTTTGAATTTCTATCAAGTAAACAGTCTGAAATGTACACAATAATGAGAAGCACATCTATTAATATTGAAAAATATTAATTGACAAAATAGTCAGTGTCTGTCAAAAATTCAAAGAAGTAAAAGCAAGCAAAATCACCTATAATGGGGAATAATAATGACATAATTAGAAAAAAAAACTTTGATCGCTCTACTGATAACAATGACAAGGTAACTGTCCCTTGTCACTTTCATATTTTAAAGGTTTAGAATGAACAAAATCTATATTCTTTTTCAAGGTTACTTACCTTTGGCATGAATGATATGTAATGTGCGACTGATTCCTGCCATGGAAGTTAGCTCTCGTGTTTAGAGCAAACGATTTCACTGGTGGCTGAGTTTGGAACTTTTCAATGTCTACGTTGTAATCCACTGACATTTGAAGGATAGCGTATCCAGCACCTGAAGCTTGCACTTTCACAGTTCCCCAAGCTTGTGGAATCTCGATACGTTGGAGCTGAGCAAGATTTTTGTTGTTTACATGTAGATACTTAATTTGACCGGGCAATGCAGTAGCTTCGATAGAAACCGTCAGATAGGAAACATCGCGAAGACGATGTCTGTTTGTATATTCTATAAGCGCCTTCATAGCTACGGTAGTGTCCTGGGTGGATGCCCAACCACCGTCTGTAAGCCTCTGGGAGTTAAGCCACTTGACAATAGGATCTGTTAAAAGCTCTTGTCTTGATACATAGACAAGTAGAGCGTACGCTGTAGTTTCAATATTGATAGCATCATATTTGTAAGGTAATCGGGGTAGAAGGAAAGGTTTCTGATTTTCAATTTTTGATGGTGGTGCTGGTACAGGTTCTTTTCCCCAGTACGTGAGACCGCCTTCTGTTCGCGCATGATGGGTAAGGATTCCAAAGGCAGCCTCAGCAATGGTTGCTTTGCTCAAACGTAAAGCATATGCTACAATAGCAACTTCATAAGGCTCTCCAAAGTCTTGAAGCAAGCGAAGGTTTCTTTCTAGCCATTTGATTGCTTTGCTCTGAGCCAGGGACACACGAGCTCCGAGCCCCTGTAACAAAATATTGTAACTTTAATATTTGTAGTTTGTATAACTTTTCATCAAAAGGACAACAAACGAGAAAACGATGAAAATCTTTCTGCGGATAAATATGACACGAAGCAGATCCTAACGTGCTCTTGGATATAGTACAGACCTTGTGTAGTCAGGATTTTCAATGAGCCTAGGAAGGAAAAAGGTAAGCCTAAACTATCTCACTTTTTGTAAGCTGATATTTACATTTAGGCTTCGTTATAAACCTTTGTTGTATAATAAACATCTAAAAAAAATGTTAAAAAAAAAAAAATTCAGGCTTTTGTGACTATAAGTATTTTTTGGTGAACTATTTTACTTCAAATTTCTATTTAATGAACATTTATTCCTAAAAAATACTTAGGCCCCCGAAAGAAAATCATCCACACTTGAACAAAGAAGGCGTAATACTACACATATTTTACTCACTCCAGTTAGATCCTTCACGGTGTCCAAAGTAATTAGAACGTGAGCAGTCAGAGAAATATTACGAAATTTGACGTCGTCATTAGGCCAGTTCAGAGAGCTGTTGACTTTGCGGTCCACTAGCCAAGTAGTTTCATAAAAACTACCATCAGGTGTTTGGTGATCAAGAACCCAAGAGACTGCTTGGGTGATAACCTGGAATGTGAACATTTATCTTAATATTTAAAAGTAAAAATAAGTATTCATTAATTCATTGATTAATTTATCTATGGAATGGATAAAGAGTATACATTTAAATTTCACGAGAGACGGATATGTATCTCTCTATCTACCCGTTAGCCTGATTTTACCTGTTGGTTCAATTTTGTTTCAAGCTTTTGAGCGCTTCCCGAGAAAGATATAGTGGTCAAGAGAATTAAGACAGCCAGTATAATAATTTAGAAAAAAAACCAAGACAACACTTACCCTAGGATCAATGAAGATGAAATTTTCCCACTCATAGAAACTGGCTTCTTGGAAAACACGCACACAGAAAGAAGTGAGCCAAACGCTGGGAGCTGAATGATTCCAGTCGCTCCGAAACAGAGAAAAAGATCCGTCAGGATTGAGAAATGAGAGCATTCGTTGGTAACCAATGTTCATGTGATAGAACGAGTCTTTTTCCTGGGTTCGATTGCGCTGATTGATCAGACGCATGTACATTGTTGTGTATAAGTTGGCAGCAAAGCTAAACATAGTGGGTTCAGCAGCATCCTGTTGAGTAACACAGTGAGAATATCGTATTGAAATAACTTCGGAAAAATATTGTTACTACAGATTTTTTCAACATCAGAGTTACCTATTGTGATATTAATTATAAACAGAAACTGCACATTCTTCACAACACTTGGTTATGACATCAAGGCAATATTACATTTTTACTAGGTAAATTGATTAAATTTAATATTATTATATTTCTTGTATATGACTTTAATAATAAATTTTTTTTTGAGGAGTAAAGGTCAGAACTTGAATGATCTGGGAAAAGAAGTGGTTTATCTTGATCGTTAATTTGGATCTTATTCCTTCTTTGGTTGGTATTTTACTTACCATGGGTAAATCAAGGAGAGTAGTTGCATTCACAGGCATTGTAGGAAATATTGGTCCCACCACATCTCCAACAATTGATACAAACGCCTTGTTAGATCCATAGACATAGTACCTGTCGATGTCGTATGGTATGATCGGAGTTTCCGTTACGTTGACGTGTAGGTATTGGAAAACGTAAGCACGATTACTCAGATCGAGAAGAATAGACTGGTGTCGATGTTGCGGTAAACCATCGGCCTGGGGAAAAAAGCAGACAAGTCTTAATAACATTATAATGGTACATCCTAACAGTACACTATGAATTTTAAGTCTGAGATTTGATAGGATTTATTATTAATATTATATTGCAATGTAAATTTCAATAACCACAAACATATTTACCGGGGAAAATGCTTTTTCTTAATATTAACATGATTAAAAATAAAAAAAAATTCTAGGCACAGTGCCCATTACTGCTGCGGAATTTCCTCGCTGAATGGCGAGTGAAATTCTTTGACTAAGGAATGTAGCATCCCTTTTTTCACCAGTACACTCAACTAATCGCATACCAACTTTTTTCACAAACATTTTATTTAATTGAAAAGAAGATCAATTAGATACTCCAAACTTACAATAATGTGTAGTTTTCTTGTGATAGTATCTCGTCCAATCAGAGATGAGGCTGTAACAGTGACGTCAATATCTCCGAGATGTACAGGGACAATGGGTAGAAATACTACAGTTGCATCCTGGGCATTGATATAAATGAAGAACTGATGCTCTCCGAATGATGTACGGGGATTGTAGGACCGAACCTGTTGATAGATAAACAAGTACACGTAAATGTATGTATACTAAGTATTTATAGAAATGTTGTCTAGCTGAAAGTAAACCATAAAAAAATGTTGTACTCTTTCGTGAAAACATATCGCAAAAACTAATTTTCAGTCTTTGAGAAGTTAAACATTCTCAGTGTATAGGGTAGGGTAAAATGCCAACACAATTTGGTTGTCAAAAGGCAAAGCTGATTCAAATCATTCATGGGCCATCAAAAATGGTTTATTGCTTCTTTCAAAACCGTATGTATCCTCCTGAACTGTCCAGTAAACATGTGAAAATGTTAGTGCTCTATGTTGAGCTGTTGAAATGTTAATACTTGCGACAAATCGCGAGGAGTCCAAAAAAGGACTCCTCAATATTTTGTATTTGTTTTATGAATAAATAAACATAATGGAAGAAAATACTTACAATTCCATTCTGCTCGACATGAACAAACTTGTAGTGGTTGGATGAATGTAGTACTACAGTTGCTTCAATATCATTACACATGTAGTTGAAAACGGTTACTCGAATTCCCACTTGTTCACCCTGATGCGAAGATGTGGGCATCTCAACGTTGATGAAGAATGGGAGTACACCGACGTACTGGAAAAAGTAAACATCATTTTATGATTATGTTCAATACATTTCTTTTTGAAAATAAGGAACTGTATCCAATTTTAAGCTGAACCAATCTCTTGGTTGAAAATTGAACCGATGTTAACACAATATTGTTTTAATCTCGATGAACTGCAATATTCAAATAATATTATGTATTTATTGTAGTTTACAACAAAGCAGACAGAAGACCGGGAATAAAGTACAACCGTGTTTTATGCTATTTATTTAAATAGACCAGCTCTTTGTCTTTCCATTAATCAACTAGTTTTTATTCAATTTAGTCTCTCACCTCAATAGGTTTAGCCAGCATACCAAATCCTTTGTTAGCGCTCACAGAAAATGCTGAAACCATCCAATGGGCTGGTCCTTCAGGTACTGGTAGTTCGAAAATGAATCGACCATGTGGTCCAATGTTGATGTCTTTCCATAGCCAAACCCGATCATAATGACGTTGAATGATGTTGAAACGATTCATACGGAATAAAGTCAGCTCGGTCACATTTAAATGAGGACCTAAGGAGAAAGAGGGACAGAAAGGTAAATACTACATCAATACAACTCATGTCAAAATATACTAGAGCAAACAAAATAACTAAAGGCTACGCTGCCTTACAATAATACACTATTTTGGAGTAGCATTTCTTAATAAATAAGGCTAAAATTATTTCTCTCTGTACATAAAATATGCTATGAATGAATTCTAACCATATTTCAGGACATTATAATATGTGCTCAAGCAAGCACAAGTAATGTTCTTCTATACTTACTAAAGACAAATCTATTCTTGAACTGACTCAACGACCTAACCAGTATCTGAAAATTTGAACCATGTCTTTTTTATATTTTTTTTTCTCTCAACAAAAAGCAACATTTTTAGATAAAAAATTACACTTAAACTACTGTTAATTGTATGCTATGTATACTAGAAAGGAAATTCGAAGAATTTTTAATCCACGTATTTTTTTTTTATATTGTGAGGAAAATTCATGAATTTGGCCGAACCTATGAATTGCCTTGTTAACTTAGTTTCCCAGATAAGTGCCTTAACCACTTCGTCCATCAATGCATGTTACAAAGTAAAGTAAGGCAATAAGAAATGTTTACGTACAATTAGCTTCATCAGCACCATCTTCACAGTCAAATCGTCCATTACATTTGAGCTCTAGCCGATAGCATTTTCCGTTAAGACATTCTCCAAACCCAAGGGATGAATTGCAGACATCTTGACGCCGAGGGACAATAATGTCCGTAAACACAAGAAGGCCAACGTATCTGAATATTCAACAAAAAAAGAAAATTAATTGAAATACTTGACCCTGCTCATACACATAAAAAAACTTTAATTGTCGAGTGACACTATATTTTAATTGATAGAAGTTATCGTGTCATATATAAAATAACCTTATTGAAAGTAATATTTACCCTGCTGTTTTTCTTACTCTCTTAATGTAACCTCTTCAAATACACACACACTATATTTCAATTCAACAGTATGAAAAGAATTAAATGAAATAACCCTTTATGACAAAAGACCAGGTGCCGAATAAATCCAAGCAGTCATTAAAAACATTTACGGAGTATTACCCCATTTCAAAGTTTTTTCGTGTTTAAAGGTACATAATGACCTGGTTATTTATCTGAGAAAATTGTGTGTTCAAAAAGTGTGCTATCACATGACTAAGAAGTACTTGGTCATTAAGTCATAACAGGCGTCAGAGTCCTTGACTAGTGTGCTAACTTACTTACTACAAAACAGTCATCTCGAAAAAAAGCTTCATAGATCATAATGAAAAATTACCAACAACCATTAACGGGTGTCAATAATTATTCTCTGGCTCATCCCCTGTTTCATCGAGAAAATACTCACTCGAAAGTTCGGTTGGCATCGATTCCATAAGTAGAGGAGGGGAAGTAGACAATGTCATCTGGATCTCCATCACGAGATAACCACTGGTGAGCAAATGTTCCATTCGTTTCCTCGTCAAATCTTGTGAGAAGAAGTACAAAAAAGTTTAATGTTATTTGAGGACATCAATATTTAAAGTGGTGTGAACATCACACGACTTACTCTATCTGAATCTAAAAAAAACATAGGGCTGAAAATATGTTTTATACTTAGGGTTTCTTTACATGAAGATTTTCAGGTCAAATAGACCAGAATAATAAAAAGAATCAAGTTAATCCTTGAACATTTTGAATAATATATGCTTTAATTTCAATATACTCACAATTGTCAATGCGTTGCATTGAGGTATATTTTTGCGTTGTCAATGCGTTGCATTGAGGTATAACGTTTAAGAGGTATATTTTTGGTCTTTTATTTTCACCGGACAATAATGAAATATTATTTTATATTAAAACTATATTTATAAAAACCATACCTGTATTTGATTACATATTTATGAGACTATCATTTTTTGGTACAAGTTTATCACGTTAATCGTACCGAAACCAGTCTAGTGTACGATGATAAACTACAGGCTTAAAAAAAAGTATTTTGTACTTATGGAGTACGCTACTTCTTCCTTTTCTTTATTCAAACATTGTTTGTACACCATGTTTATTAAAAAAAAAAAATTAAAAATAATATCCTTACCTGTCCATTTTTTGTAGGACTCGCGAATAGGTCAATTCATTCCCAGCTTGTAATGAGTAAAACGGTCTATCCGCTCCTGACAGCCCCACATAGGCTCCTGGATCTCCATAAATTGCCACTTCAACGCTCTTGCCTGTGCGGGCTTTTTTATTGTTGATAAGTACTGTGAACTAAAAATAAAATTTCAGTTAAAATTCTACAACTTTCAAAATAATTTGAAGATAGAAGACACTTTTACAAGTTTTTCCTGAGAACTTATATATTTCAATCTACAACTTTATTAATATGGCAACCAAATAAATCACACATTATTTCGTTTTTTAATACGCTTGTTTTAGTGGTCAGAAAGTGAGTCTTATTCAGCTAGCACCGATTTTCTCTCTCAATTATTTGGAAGAAAGTGATGGATAACTAGAAAATAATAGAAAAAGGACCAATCATCAATCGAACCAAGGACCAATGCTGCATTAATCCCTTTATGGAGTAACGAAAAGTAAGAAATTCCAAAAGCTGTCCACCAAGTTTTTACCTGTACAAGTGTACATGTCTATTTTAGTACATTACATTACTCAAACAATCAATAAACTAGAAACAAAACAAGAATAGCAAACACAACGAAAAACACTTCACAAATATTATTGATGAAAATTCTGACATTAAAAATCCTATATCATCTGAATATGAGTGAGTTTTACACAAAAATGGGTTCTGACGTTTAATTGTTCAATTAAAAATAAAGGAGAAATAATTATTCTTACATTGTTCCTTGAAATTCCGTTCACGGGGAATGTCAAACTATCGGCAATGACGTCACCATTCCTCCCTACATTGTACACAACAACTGTTGCAGATGGTGCCATTTCGGCTGACAAGGACACGGCAAAAGATCGGATGGTGCTTTGCATGTTTTCTTGCGCTGAGAGTAGAATAATGCCTGAAATTTTCAATACAAACACAATTTACAGATGAGATTTATATAACATGTTTGAATTTGGATTGGTGTTTTTCTCTTCTTGTAATTTATAATTTTTGAAGTAATCATGCAGACCCATCAATGTTCTAAACTGTCAAAATTATTTTTTTTTCTCTATTAATCCTCCCACTGTGAGTTAGTAAAAAACTTATTCAGTTAAAAATAGTAGTAATACCCAGTCTTCATTTGAACCCGGATCTCTTCGTGCTATTCCAGAGCGAAACCCACTGAGCCACAAATGCTTGTTCAATTTTTTAATTTGAAAATAATTTTATACTTATGAATGCGATATTACATATAGTTGGAAGTTGGAATACTAATCCTCTGAACTCTACACTATCCTGTTTACCACATTAATGAAAAACTGAGCTTCTCTTTAGAATTTCTCGAGAGCTCCATTCGTCCAAAAATTCCATGAACTCAAAGATGATAATAAATAAGTCCTTCAATTCAAAAAAGCTAATGAGAACTAAAACATATGAATGATACTAACCCTTAGATAAGAGCACATAGTCAAAATGATCCATCATGAAGTTACTTTGGACGTGGAAAATAATAAACTCTCCAACTTTGGCGTTACGGGTCGAGGTCGATATTTTGATCTGATGATCACTGGGTGAGTAGTGTGAGTATAGTTGCAACTCCGCCTGGGCATGTGAGTTTTCAATGTCCTTGAAATACGCCAAGATCTTCATTGATTGAATCTCTTTCAAAACCTGGGTGACAATCAATTATTTCAATACACAAAATCAGGAAAGATTTTTTAAATAAAGTTTGTGTCTTAATTGGGAAAAGCTCAAGTTTGAGAACATCTTGATTTTCTCCATACTATATGATTTATAGTATTTTATCTTAACAACTTCAAGATTTAAATTCAAACTATAACAAAACAAAGCCGTGGTGAAACGGTTGTAACTACTGCCCGTGGTCCACAGAACTTGAGTTCGATCCAGGTTAGGGCAGAATTTTCAAACAAAAATTCTGTTCCCTCTTAAGGAAAGAACATGAAAGGCTGACATTTCCGGCTCAACCCAGGCTAGCCGAGGTTGATGTGGGTAGCTGGTACGATTCCAGGCAAATAAAGGGTAAAAAACCTGTCCTGAATATCTTGAATCGGGACGTTAAAACCAAATAGAATCAACTGGTCACAATAGATCTCATCAGGTCGCAGTGTTAATTGTATGAAGTTTCCAATGAAATCCTACAACTAGATCGGATAGTAAAACAAACAAAAAAAGTTACCTCGTTATTATTTTTCTGATCACCCATAAGACCTAACTGAGACCGGAGATCGACTTTCAATTCGTAAACTCCATTGTGATCACCAGACATTTTCACGTTGGGAATTTCTATGCTTGTTCTGCGGCCACCTGGAATTTGAAAATATTTGTGAATGTTTATATAAAGATAATGGGGGAACAGATAATGAGGTCCCAAGGTTTTCCAAATGAGGAGTATATTTTATTAATAATATGGAAATCCTATGCTTTATGTACCAAAATGATAGCTATTTATCATACTGATAAATCTGAATTATATCAATCTAAGAACAATCATAGCTGTGATATGAACTTACAGGATAGAATTCAAATCAACCCAACTCCTGAGAGAGAGCTTCTAACACAAATTACAAATTTCTATAGGTAATTATTGCTAATGTAAAAAAATAACTATTCCAAAATTATATGTTTATGATTAGTTTTCAAGCATTAACGATCTAACCAAACACTCACCTTGCATTAACAGTTCTCCGCTGATTTTCATTTCCCCTTGAGTCACTCGCTTCATATCTAGTGAAGATCCGTCATAAAATGATACTGCTAGGTATGCATTGAATGGCATGGTTGGTTTGAATACTTGAGGCGATCCCCCAAAGAAAGACAACCGTACTGAAGAGTTGTAAAACCTGGTAATAAGAGTATACTTTATTAGTAAAAGTTTGGTGACATTGCAAATTCACATTAGAATCAGTTTGTAATAATAAAAAATAACCTATGTATTGCCTTTGATAAAGTAAATTTCAAGTTTTTTGGGTTCCTAAACGTTGGGCAAGTTTCTAAATAGGCACTGGTGGCAACAGATATTTCTCCTGGTGTTGAACCCACCGTTGGAATTTAGAAACTTGCACCTAATAATGCTATAGACTTCCACCCTTTACATTGTTAGCTACGAGACCGGTAATCCAGCTAGCACGTGAATTGGATTCAAACCAATTCATGGATTTTTATTTGAAAATATCTTTTTTTATTTATTTTTTATTATTAAATAAGGTTTTCTTTTTAAACTACATATAATAAATTGTAACTGCTGGAGTAAAGTGACTTTTCAGTCTAACCTCGGCAGTATAACCAAGGTATATTCTATTCTATTCTAGATGAAAATTGTTTTTAATTACCTTGCAGTAGAATAACCATCAATAATTTCGTCCAAATAACGATCGCCTACGGTGGCTATGATTTTCACTTCCATATTCTCCAATGAAGGAACATACTTTTCAAGCTCAGACATGTCATACTTAAAATGGTAAACACCGTGGAACTGAAACAGGGAGAGATGAATGGTCAAAATTAGAAGGTAGTCAATTAAACTTTTTTGGTTATATATATATTTTTTTTTTAATTAAACAAAAAAGTTTACATGTATTCTGCAACGAGAACTATACCTGTAAGTTTGTGAATTTCTGTCTCAATTGTTACAACAAAATTGATTAACCTAGGTAAATTAAAAAAAATTCAAATGTTATAGACGTTTCTTTGACAAAATCACCTCTTTGGCGGCGCCATAATTATTGTATGCAGAGTTTATACGAGATTCAAAGGTTTTGCATCTAAAGTTTCGCAAATGTTTGAGATTTCTCTTCATATCTCTGATCTGAGATACAAGGCGAATAGACAAACTGAATTTTGTGTGGTTGGTGTTGTCGTATAATTTAATATAGACAATATGGACTATGCACCGAGAACACAAAAATAGATACCCTGCCTGTGCTTCAAAATCTTACCCATTTTAAGTGAGGAATCTGATGGTCTGCATACTTGGCTCGTGGGTACCAGAATGGGTATGACTCGTCAAAGTTGAAATACTTTTCAATTACTTGGACATTAGCATTTTCATTCAATTTTGTATGAAGTACAGGTTGAATAGAAGCTCTTAGTGTTAAGTTGCCATCAACTGGTCCTCCACTGGTGTAGTTAGCCATGACAACGCCTGTCAAATAGCGATCCGTGGTGAAGAAGAAGGGAGACATTGTTACATTCACCTAAACAAGATAGATACGAAATGAAATGGACATGAAATGATTTATAGTATACATAGTAGCAATAAAAAGGTAAATAGTAATAAAAAGCTAGGCTAAGGGATGAATTAAAAACAGAGTACAAAAGTAGGGTGCCTATAAACAAAGAAGACACCAAATCCCTAAAAAGCCTAGCTGGTTGGCACTAATTTAGTGGTTCCAAAATAAGTTAAAAGGCTCACCTTTTTTAGCCTCATAGAAAAGTTTTTTGATATGCTAAAGCCGGCCACACACGTACATTTATGCTTAGAATGCATGAGCATATATATCTGACAGAAAAAGTTCACGAGCCGAAGCTCATTCCTGCTGTCTGTTGATGCATGCATATAAGTGTGTGGCGGGCCTAAGACAATCAGCTCCATCCTAAGCTAAGCATAGTGTCACAGAGGTCTAAGAGTAACTTCAACTGTGTATACATTTTCTGCTCTGTACTTTTAACATAATTATAAGTTTTATTCATACAGCATCGTGAGGAAAAGTGAGCAGCTACTTGTTTGAGTAACAAAAAGTGGGTAGCATTACCCGAGTAAAAGAAAATGTTCTTGAGCATTGACAAAAAAAAATCGAGACTGTAATGTTAGATGCCAAGAAAGGTAAAACAGTTCAGTTCTTCAACCCAAAGATTTTTATTGAGAAATATTTCATGATTTTCTTGATTTATAATCAAGATTACCCATAGAAGAAGTGAAAATTAACAAATACAATAAAAACCACTAACCTCAAACCTCGTCTGATAGTATTCCTGAACCAGGAATTTCAACTCTTCAACTTGATTCTGGGCCACAACTTGAATGATCCATTCACCAAACACGGGTTGGTCAGATAGTTGATAATTGAGACTTACAGTACCCAAGTTTGACTGAAATTATAATAAGGCAATACAAAGGTTATAATATGTATGCATGTGTGTAATTAAAAAATAAATAAAGTGGCTGTATGGGGTTATTTTTGACCCAATGCCAATAATAACAATAATAAAAAAAATATGTATGCATTAACAAAACTACATTATTATTATTTAGAGTATTTGTTTCTTAGATCTATCATTCAATATTTAGAAAAATATTCATCAACATATTAATATAACAATGTATTCATGTACAAGAACATCTAGTACAACTTCT
>CM044967.1:1187636-1227014 GCA_024516035.1 Bactericera cockerelli
ATTTCAGAAATCAATTACTACAACCATGCATCCTGCAGCCAAAGTTCGACTACTCCAAATGGTTAGATCCTAAGGTTTCAACTGCACCCCCCAAGTTATTTGGGATTTTCTAATTTAGAAATGAATTATTTTTTAAAAGTACATGTCTTAAATCATATTAATCTTCAATTGAATAAACATGGGCTATGCCCGTTAATTTGTTAAAAAAAAAAAAAACCATCATAAATATGACGCATATTCATCAAACTGTAATCTGTAGGCTTACATTGTTGACAACAATTTGAAATACATTTGCTATCACAAAATTCGTTGGTATTAATTTTATTTACCTCGATTAAAATCAACTGGTTCACACGTTAAATGCCATACAGCCATACACCCATATGACAGATATTCATTATACAAGATTTTTGGGCTACTAGTTTTTTGTTTTTTTAAGTGTTTTTAAAAAAAAACCAAAATGTTTTTTTTTTTGAAGCGAATTAAGTCAAATCTTCTTATTTATACCTCTTTATTCTCTTACGTAAGATTGGTTTATTATAGTAGCAGCACAAGATCATTTTGACTTCTTTAAGTACCTTAATAGTAAGGAATAATAATAACTGTAGATTTATCTCACAATTTATGAAAGCGAAAAATTATGAAACAATTTGTACATCGGACCTAAAATATGCAAGGAATGACAACACAACAAAACATGTGGGGTTCAATATTCTTGTCAATAAATTATATTAGTGACAGCTATAATTGTGTGAAAAACATTTAATTGAGTTTAATTTTTCCCATGAGTTACTAATTATAGTATATCCATTAAAAATATTTAGATACAAACTCTCCTGTACTAAATCAGAAAGTATCATTATGTCCTCTTATATGTGAAACACTTTACCTCAAAGAGTTAACAAACAATGTGAACACAAACCTTTAGCGTCTCAGTAGAGAAGAAGAGTACCATTTTATTTTTAACTGGACATAATTTAGAAATGAGATTCCCAATAAACAAAAATACATATTGTGTTTGATTATATTTATAAAAATTAAATTAATATAAAAAATGGACGGTCTGGCGGTTTAGATCAGTCAGTTTCCACAAATGAATTATTTCATTACAGTCTTATTTTTTTCGTGTCTTTTGTCCATCTGATTTTAAATTAAATGTAAAGACAAGTGATTGAAGTTTTTTTAAATATTATTTTTTTGTCTCAGCTGATAAGCTCGGGACTTTATAAAAATAATTCAAATAACACATACATAGTGCCTTAAAAATAAATATTTGAACTTTAAGAAAATAAATCTTTGATTCATTTTAAAATATATACAAACAAAATATTAATTTGTTCTATGTAAAAAAATATTTAAAATAATTATGACAAAATATAAGTACAAAGATTTTGATCATAAAAATATAAAACTCAAATAAATTGTGAATTGGAAGAGATGTGTTACCACATCATAAGGATTTTTATGGTACCTATACACTATACAGGGTGCCTCTTAAGTTGTGGATCCAACTGAAATTTTAGGTCTGGGAGGTCATTTTTTATCAACTTTTCTCATACATATCAATGAATATGCATTGGGAAAATGCGGCCAGCACCCTTGGTTCCACTACCTATACTATTTTATTTATAATCTTGTTTTCTTGGTAAGTTGATTTTTACGTTTCTTTTGTCACACTAGTTTATGGTAAGTACCTACATCTCATTAATAATTTCCTTAGTTAATCTAATTAATGTCTTCACCTTTTCAATTAAAGATTGTTCCACTTTTTATTACGAATCTTTTTCCTAATCAATTTTTCTATAAATTTTCAAAGGCAAAAGAATACAGAAGTTTTTGTGCAGTCATGACACTAAAATTTTGAGCAAAAATTGTCACCTGGGCTATTTTCACGCAATGTAATGAACTTTTTAAAAGACTTGCAGAAGAATCATTATTTGTAAGGAACAAACTAGATTCTAAAGGAAATGACTTCGTTTTTGATAAGTGTAATTTAAATAAATACTGGCCGCGATTTTTTTCTTCTTCTCTTAAATGATAGAATTCAATCAAGATGTAGAGGGAAAACACAAAACATTTCCAAACTTTAGAAACAGCCTGTATGTACATTCAAAAGGACAAGACAAAAAATGAAATACAAACTACCGTTAGGGATGGTAGGTATACAAACATTACTATTTACAATATTATTTAATTAATTTTTCATTTCATATAAAAACTGTCATCTCATCAAAAGGATATGGGCTCATTTCAAAACAAATTTTGCTATCAAGAGTAATATAACTGGCACTTCAGCATACTTTATATGTAGAGAACCACTAAGGGCAATAAAAATGTATTGACAAACTCAACATCATCACAGTATACTATACCCTTGTAATTTCTGAATGAACACAATGCTTACTACAAATAAGGACAGGAAAAATACAGGCGGACTTGAAATAGCAACTGCCAGATTGTAGATCGGGCAATATGGACATTGACTACTTCCGCATACTTCACAAATGTTGAGTAGATAGGTTGGTAATGCGTCAAAGATGGTTTCATTAAATCGTTCTGAAATATAAAACAAAAGTGTTCAAAATAGTAATTTTAATACGTGAATATAAAATGAATACCAGTGTGTAAGCAAGTCTCTTACATAATGGTACTTCTATAATTTTGGTTACGTAATTCGGATTCACCCTGTACATGGACGAATTAGAAAATGATGCAAAATGACCATATCCGGTTAGATTAAGGGTCAACATTTTTAGGTTTACCCTGTATGCATCATAATTTGAGATTTGTAACAGATGGTACACTGATTTCGAGTTTTTGAGAGTGTTTTCCTAATAACCCCGAAAATCATTATGGTACTCAGGTGTACTAGTTACCTCATATAAGCAAGGCAAAGCTGTGAACAGATCAAGTCGGAAGTCAACTACATTAATTTGTAAGCAGTTTCTTTGATTTTTTTTTAAAGTAGCTCTCTTAGGAAGATATAGGAAATACATGTACCATTCATGGTGCACATATTTTAACACTCAAAATACTACCAAGAAAACACGAGATTCTAATTTTCTCAGGTCACTCATTAAAATTAATTAAAAATAAGTCTTTGATAATTATCATCATACATTATTGACAAAAGAGTACGTTTTAATTTAAATCTCAAGAACAGTTAACAAATTTTAAATTTTCAAGTTGTCAGGTATGTAGATTATAAATAATTTCTTTTGAAAGAAATAGAATGTAAACTCACCAGGTGCATAGTAGTCATATACACGAATGGGCAGGTAGCGGGACATATTGGCCACAGGGAACCATCTTTCAATTGTAAAGTCAATACACGTCTCTGTGTCATCTAGGTAGTCAAAATAAAACAACACCTGGAACATAAAATAAATTAATTCAAGACACAATTTCAAAATTATTCTGGATAGGTATATTTAATTTATAGTTAGACCACCTTTTTTGCAAATGAAAGTCTGCATCTCTAGTACAATAAAAACCTGTATTTTTTTCCAGTAACGTTTTGAACATGGTCAGATGGGGTTCAAGTTATTACTTGGGCTTACTTAGAATGCATCTGAAGTTTTAAATCTCGAAGTCGAGTATTATATGATAAAAAAATTCAAGATGGGCTGTGAAAGTTTTTAAACATTGTCAAGAGCGGCTCCAGGAGGGACAATTTACAAGTGAATATTTATTCAATTATCTTTTTATGTTCTCAACTTTTTCACAACTTTATTTTACAATATCTGTATCACTCTTTTCCTTATTAATTATGGACATTTAATTTCTGTGTCAGGGTTAATTTGTTGTTTGAAGCAAATTCACAACTAGAGATGAAAAAAAAAAAAAAAAAAAAAAAAAACACGACAGTACAAACATGAAAAGAATATGTATGTCGGATCCTTTCTCATCATAAAACTGCATCTGGAAATAATCCCGTGACTGATGGCTAACTGGAACTAAGTTCAACCTCGTGGAAGGCATAGGATCGACAGAATCTTTCCAAATCTCAAGTGAGTGTAATCTTGATTTTCTTTCTCTCTTCAAACGTGTAATGTAAAAAGCCTTTATTTGTACAATTAAATTTACACACAACATAAATGCATAATACAGGTGGGGCAAAAGTCTGGAAACCCCTGAATAACTTTTGAATGGCTTCTTCGGTAAAATTAAAATTTTGTAAGGTAAACCGGGCTAATAAGACCTTCTTTTAGACTGGGGTCGATTTTTGTTACCGGCCCCCATGTCGGGGCCAGGGGGGCCAACTTCATTTTTTTAAATACGAACCCACACCTTGCGATACATTTTTGGAAAGGTCTTCAAATAAGAAATACATTGGTGCAAATTTTATTTTTTTAATATTATTTGTTTGCAAATGGCGTCCAACTTTGTGTATGCAGTAAAGTCTGGAAACCCCTGAATATCTTTCGAAAGGACTTTCTCAGTAAATTTAAAATTGTGTACGGTAATCCTTGGTAATTAGACCTTATATTAGAATTGGACCGATTTTTTTTTACTGGCCCCCATGTCGGGGCCAGGGAGGTCAACTTCATTTTTTTAAGTACAAAACCCCACCTTGCGATACATTTTTGGAAAGGTCTAATTACCCGGACTTACCGTGAACTATTTTAAATTAACTGAGAAAGCCCTTTCAAAAGATATTTAGGGGTTTCCAGACTTTACTGCATACACAAAGTTGGACGCCATTTGCAAACAGTTTAATATTTAAAAAATAAAATTTGCACCAATGTATTTCTTATTTAAAGACCTTTCCAAAAATGTATCGCAAGGTGGGGGTTCGTATTTAAAAAAATGAAGTTGGCTCCCCTGGCCCCGACATGGGGGCCGGTAACAAAAATCGACCCGACTCTAAAAGAAGGTCTTATTAGCCCGGTTTACCTTACAAAATTTTAATTTTACCGAAGAAGCCATTCGAAAGTTATTCAGGGGTTTCCAGACTTTTGCCCCACCCTGTATATGAGCATCTTGTACAAAATCAGATTAATATCTGAGGCCTTTAAACGTGTAGCTTGATATAACAAAATCTGAAACAATACCATCCCAAGAAAAACCAGCGGTCCTTTTCTCTCTTGCTACCAACCCCATCAATGTATACGTAAGAAATGAAATCATTATTCACCTTTTGCTCTTGAAAGCGAGCTCGTTGTAAGTTGGGTACGTTACGGGTTCGGATGTACGCATCTAGCTTCTGCTGTTGAATGATATAACCAGTGGGAATCGCAACATCCAGTACAGCCATACCGGAGCGGGCAGATTCATTCTGATAGATCCATCTGCAAGTCAAAACAACATTATACTGTCATTACTATGCAGAACTAGATTTTTACACTGTATAAATGTCACTACTTCAGTAACGTCCATTGATTCAGCGATGTCCAAGATGAGTAAAAAATATGATCGTGAAATTAAATGGTGGTTTATTCTTTTTATACAGATGAGTCAATAAAATAGAAAATGATATAGTAGAAATGTTTGAATTTCTATCAAGTAAACAGTCTGAAATGTACACAATAATGAGAAGCACATCTATTAATATTGAAAAATATTAATTGACAAAATAGTCAGTGTCTGTCAAAAATTCAAAAATAAAAGCAAGCAAAATCACCTATAATGGGGAATAATAATGACATAATTAAAAAAAAAACTTTGATCGCTCTACTGATAACAATGACAAGGTAACTGTCCCTTGTCACTTTCATATTTTAAAAGGTTTAAGAATGAACAAAATCCTTATATTCTTTTTCAAGGTTACTTACCTTTGGCATGAATGATATGTAATGTGCGACTGATTCCTGCCATGGAAGTTAGCTCTCGTGTTTAGAGCAAACGATTTCACTGGTGGCTGAGTTTGGAAAACTTTTCAATGTCTACGTTGTAATCCACTGACATTTGAAGGATAGCGTATCCAGCACCTGAAGCTTGCACTTTCACAGTTCCCCAAGCTTGTGGAATTCGATACGTTGGAGCTGAGCAAGATTTTTGTTGTTTACATGTAGATACTTAATTTGACCGGGCAATGCAGTAGCTTCGATAGAAACCGTCAGATAGGAAACATCGCGAAGACGATGTCTGTTTGTATATTCTATAAGCGCCTTCATAGCTACGGTAGTGTCCTGGGTGGATGCCCAACCACCGTCTGTAAGCCTCTGGGAGTTAAGCCACTTGACAATAGGATCTGTTAAAAGCTCTTGTCTTGATACATAGACAAGTAGAGCGTACGCTGTAGTTTCAATATTGATAGCATCATATTTGTAAGGTAATCGGGGTAGAAGGAAAGGTTTCTGATTTTCAATTTTTGATGGTGGTGCTGGTACAGGTTCTTTTCCCCAGTACGTGAGACCGCCTTCTGTTCGCGCATGATGGGTAAGGATTCCAAAGGCAGCCTCAGCAATGGTTGCTTTGCTCAAACGTAAAGCATATGCTACAATAGCAACTTCATAAGGCTCTCCAAAGTCTTGAAGCAAGCGAAGGTTTCTTTCTAGCCATTTGATTGCTTTGCTCTGAGCCAGGGACACACGAGCTCCGAGCCCCTGTAACAAAATATTGTAACTTTAATATTTGAGTTTGTATAACTTTTCATCAAAAGGACAACAAACGAGAAAACGATGAAAATCTTTCTGCGGATAAATATGACACGAAGCAGATCCTAACGTGCTCTTGGATATAGTACAGACCTTGTGTAGTCAGGATTTTCAATGAGCCTAGGAAGGAAAAAGGTAAGCCTAAACTATCTCACTTTTTGTAAGCTGATATTTACATTTAGGCTTCGTTATAAACCTTTGTTGTATATAAACATCTAAAAAAAATGTTAAAAAAAAAAAATTCAGGCTTGTGACTATAAGTATTTTTTGGTGAACTATTTTACTTCAAATTTCTATTTAATGAACATTTATTCCCAAAAATACTTAGGCCCCCGAAAGAAAATCATCCACACTTGAACAAAGAAGGCGTAATACTACACATATTTTAACTCACTCCAGTTAGATCCTTCACGGTGTCCAAAGTAATTAGAACGTGAGCAGTCAGAGAAATATTACGAAATTTGACGTCGTCATTAGGCCAGTTCAGAGAGCTGTTGACTTTGCGGTCCACTAGCCAAGTAGTTTCATAAAAACTACCATCAGGTGTTTGGTGATCAAGAACCCAAGAGACTGCTTGGGTGATAACCTGGAATGTGAACATTTATCTTAATATTTAAAAGTAAAAATAAGTATTCATTAATTCATTGATTAATTTATCTATGGAATGGATAAAGAGTATACATTTAAATTTCACGAGAGACGGATATGTATCTCTCTATCTACCCGTTAGCCTGATTTTACCTGTTGGTTCAATTTTGTTTCAAGCTTTTGAGCGCTTCCCGAGAAAGATATAGTGGTCAAGAGAATTAAGACAGCCAGTATAATAATTTAGAAAAAAAAACCAAGACAACACTTACCCTAGGATCAATGAAGATGAAATTTTCCCACTCATAGAAACTGGCTTCTTGGAAAACACGCACACAGAAAGAAGTGAGCCAAACGCTGGGAGCTGAATGATTCCAGTCGCTCCGAAACAGAGAAAAAGATCCGTCAGGATTGAGAAATGAGAGCATTCGTTGGTAACCAATGTTCATGTGATAGAACGAGTCTTTTTCCTGGGTTCGATTGCGCTGATTGATCAGACGCATGTACATTGTTGTGTATAAGTTGGCAGCAAAGCTAAACATAGTGGGTTCAGCAGCATCCTGTTGAGTAACACAGTGAGAATATCGTATTGAAATAACTTCGGAAAAATATTGTTACTACAGATTTTTTCAACATCAGAGTTACCTATTGTGATATTAATTATAAACAGAAACTGCACATTCTTCACAACACTTGGTTATGACATCAAGGCAATATTACATTTTTACTAGGTAAATTGATTAAATTTAATATTATTATATTTCTTGTATATGACTTTAATAATAATTTTTTTTTTGAGGAGTAAAGGTCAGAACTTGAATGATCTGGGAAAAGAAGTGGTTTATCTTGATCGTTAATTTGGATCTTATTCCTTCTTTGGTTGGTATTTTACTTACCATGGGTAAATCAAGGAGAGTAGTTGCATTCACAGGCATTGTAGGAAATATTGGTCCCACCACATCTCCAACAATTGATACAAACGCCTTGTTAGATCCATAGACATAGTACCTGTCGATGTCGTATGGTATGATCGGAGTTTCCGTTACGTTGACGTGTAGGTATTGGAAAACGTAAGCACGATTACTCAGATCGAGAAGAATAGACTGGTGTCGATGTTGCGGTAAACCATCGGCCTGGGGAAAAAAGCAGACAAGTCTTAATAACATTATAATGGTACATCCTAACAGTACACTATGAATTTTAAGTCTGAGATTTGATAGGATTTATTATTAATATTATTGCAATGTAAATTTCAATAACCACAAACATATTTACCGGGAAAAATGCTTTTTCTTAATATTAACATGATTAAATAAAAAAAAATTCCTAGGCACAGTGCCCATACTGCTGCGGAATTTCCTCGCTGAATGGCGAGTGAAATTCTTTGACTAAGGAATGTAGCATCCCTTTTTCACCAGTACACTCAACTAATCGCATACCAACTTTTTTCACAAACATTTTATTTAATTGAAAAGAAGATCAATTAGATACTCCAAACTTACAATAATGTGTAGTTTTCTTGTGATAGTATCTCGTCCAATCAGAGATGAGGCTGTAACAGTGACGTCAATATCTCCGAGATGTACAGGGACAATGGGTAGAAATACAACAGTTGCATCCTGGGCATTGATATAAATGAAGAACTGATGCTCTCCGAATGATGTACGGGGATTGTAGGACCGAACCTGTTGATAGATAAACAAGTACACGTAAATGTATGTATACTAAGTATTTATAGAAATGTTGTCTAGCTGGAAGTAAACCATAAAAAAATGTTGTACTCTTTCGTGAAAACATATCGCAAAAACTAATTTTCAGTCTTTGAGAAGTTAACATTCTCAGTGATAGGGTAGGTAAAATGCCAACATAATTTGGTTGTCAAAAGGCAAAGCTGATTCAAATCATTCATGGGCCATCAAAAATGGTTTATTGCTTCTTTCAAACCGTATGTATCCTCCTGAACTGTCCAGTAAACATGTGAAAATTTAGTGCTCTAGTTGAGCTGTTGAAATGTTAATACTTGCGACAAATGCGGGAGCAAAAAAGACTCTCAATATTTGCATTGATAAATAAAACATAATGGAAGAAAATACTTACAATTCCATTCTGCTCGACATGAACAAACTTGTAGTGGTTGGATGAATGTAGTACTACAGTTGCTTCAATATCATTACACATGTAGTTGAAAACGGTTACTCGAATTCCCACTTGTTCACCCTGATGCGAAGATGTGGGCATCTCAACGTTGATGAAGAATGGGAGTACACCGACGTACTGGAAAAAGTAAACATCATTTTATGATTATGTTCAATACATTCTTTTTGAAAATAAGGAACTGTATCCAATTTTAAGCTGAACCAATCTCTTGGTTGAAAATTGAACCGATGTTAACACAATATTGTTTGATCTCGATGAACTGCATATTCAAATAATATTATGTATTTATTGTAGTTTACAACAAAGCAGACAGGAGACCGGGAAAAAGTACAACCGTGTTTTATGCTATTTATTTAAATAGACCAGCTCTTTGTCTTTCCATTAATCAACTAGTTTTTATTCAATTTAGTCTCTCACCTCAATAGGTTTAGCCAGCATACCAAATCCTTTGTTAGCGCTCACAGAAAATGCTGAAACCATCCAATGGGCTGGTCCTTCAGGTACTGGTAGTTCGAAAATGAATCGACCATGTGGTCCAATGTTAATGTCTTTCCATAGCCAAACCCGATCATAATGACGTTGAATGATGTTGAAACGATTCATACGGAATAAAGTCAGCTCGGTCACATTTAAATGAGGACCTAAGGAGAAAGAGGGACAGAAAGGTAAATACTACATCAATAAAAACTCATGTCAAAATATACTAGAGCAAACAAAATAACTAAAGGCTACGCTGCCTTACAATAATACACTATTTTGGAGTAGCATTTCTTATAAATAAGGCTAAAATTATTTCTCTCTGTACATAAAATATGCTATGAATGAATTCTAACCATATTTCAGGACATTATAATATGTGCTCAAGCAAGCACAAGTAATGTTCTTCTATACTTACTAAAGACAAATCTATTCTTGAACTGACTCAACGACCTAACCAGTATCTGAAAATTTGAACCATGTCTTTTTTATATTTTTTTTTCTCTCAACAAAAAGCAACATTTTTAGATAAAAAATTACACTTAAACTACTGTTAATTGTATGCTATGTATACTAGAAAGGAAATTCGAAGAATTTTTAATCCACGTATTTTTTTTTTTATATTGTGAGGAAAATTCATGAATTTGGCCGAACCTATGAATTGCCTTGTTAACTTAGTTTCCCAGATAAGTGCCTTAACCACTTCGTCCATCAATGCATGTTACAAAGTAAAGTAAGGCAATAAGAAATGTTTACGTACAATTAGCTTCATCAGCACCATCTTCACAGTCAAATCGTCCATTACATTTGAGCTCTAGCCGATAGCATTTTCCGTTAAGACATTCTCCAAACCCAAGGGATGAATTGCAGACATCTTGACGCCGAGGGACAATAATGTCCGTAAACACAAGAAGGCCAACGTATCTGAATATTCAACAAAAAAAAGAAATTAATTGAAATACTTGACCCTGCTCATACACATAAAAAAACTTTAATTGTCGAGTGACACTATATATTTTAATTGATAGAAGTTATCGTGTCATATATAAAATAACCTTATTGAAAGTAATATTTACCCTGCTGTTTTTCTTACTCTCTTAATGTAACCTCTTCAAATACACACACACTATATTTCAATTCAACAGTATGAAAAGAATTAAATGAAATAACCCTTTATGACAAAAGACCAGGTGCCGAAAAATCAGCAAAGTCATTAAAAAACATTTACGGAGTATTACCCCATTTCAAAGTTTTTTCGTGTTTAAAGGTACATAATGACCTGGTTATTTATCTGAGAAAATTGTGTGTTCAAAAAGTGTGCTATCACATGACTAAGAGTACTTGGTCATTAAGTCATAACAGCGTCAGAGTCCTTGACTAGTGTGCTAACTTACTTACTACAAAACAGTCATCTCGAAAAAAAAGCTTCATAGATTCATAATGAAAAATTACCAACAACCATTAACGGGTGTCAATATTATTCTCTGGCTCATCCCCTGTTTATCGAGAAAATACTCACTCGAAAGTTCGGTTGGCATCGATTCCATAAGTAGAGGAGGGGAAGTAGACAATGTCATCTGGATCTCCATCACGAGATAACCACTGGTGAGCAAATGTTCCATTCGTTTCCTCGTCAAATCTTGGAGAAGAAGTACAAAAAAGTTTAATGTTATTTGAGGACATCAATATTTAAAGTGGTGTGAACATCACACGACTTACTCTATCTGAATCTAAAAAAAACATAGGGCTGAAAATATGTTTTATACTTAGGGTTTCTTTACATGAAGATTTTCAGGTCAAATAGACCAGAATAATAAAAAGAATCAAGTTAATCCTTGAAATTTTGAATAATCTATGCTTTAATTTCAATATACTCACAATTGTCAATGCGTTGCATTGAGTATATTTGCGTGTAATCGTGCATTGAGTTATAAACGTTTAAGAGGTATATTTTTGTCTTTTATTTCACGGACAATAATGAAATATTATTTTATATTAAAACTATATTTATAAAAACCATACCTGTATTTGATTACATATTTATGAGACTATCATTTTTTGGTACAAGTTTATCACGTTAATCGTACCGAAACCAGTCTAGTGTACGATGATAAACTACAGGCTTAAAAAAAAGTATTTTGTACTTATGGAGTACGCTACTTCTTCCTTTTCTTTATTCAGAACATTGTTTGTACACCATGTTTATTAAAAAAAAAAAATTAAAAATAATATCCTTACCTGTCCATTTTTTGTAGGACTCGCGAATAGGTCAATTCATTCCAGCTTGTAATGAGTAAAACGGTCTATCCGCTCCTGACAGCCCCACATAGGCTCCTGGATCTCCATAAATTGCCACTTCAACGCTCTTGCCTGTGCGGGCTTTTTTATTGTTGATAAGTACTGTGAACTAAAAATAAAATTTCAGTTAAAATTCTACAACTTTCAAAATAATTTGAAGATAGAAGACACTTTTACAAGTTTTTCCTGAGAACTTATATATTTCAATCTACAACTTTATTAATATGGCAACCAAATAAATCACACATTTTTTCGTTTTTTAATACGCTTGTTTTAGTGGTCAGAAAGTGAGTCTTATTCAGCTAGCACCGATTTTCTCTCTCAATTATTTGGAAGAAAGTGATGGATAACTAGAAAATAATAGAAAAAGGACCAATCATCAATCGAACCAAGGACCAATGCTGCATTAATCCCTTTATGGAGTAACGAAAAGTAAGAAATTCCAAAAGCTGTCCACCAAGTTTTTACCTGTACAAGTGTACATGTCTATTTTAGTACATTACATTACTCAAACAATCAATAAACTAGAAACAAAACAAGAATAGCAAACACAACGAAAAACACTTCACAAATATTATTGATGAAAATTCTGACATTAAAAATCCTATATCATCTGAATATGCGTGAGTTTTACACAAAAATGGGTTCTGACGTTTAATTGTTCAATTAAAAATAAAGGAGAAATAATTATTCTTACATTGTTCCTTGAAATTCCGTTCACGGGGAATGTCAAACTATCGGCAATGACGTCACCATTCCTCCCTACATTGTACACAACAACTGTTGCAGATGGTGCCATTTCGGCTGACAAGGACACGGCAAAAGATCGGATGGTGCTTTGCATGTTTTCTTGCGCAGAGAGTAGAATAATGCCTGAAATTTTCAATACAAACACAATTTACAGATGAGATTTATATAACATGTTTGAATTTGGATTGGTGTTTTTCTCTTCTTGTAATTTATAATTTTTGAAGTAATCATGCAGACCATCAATGTTCTAAACTGTCAAAATTATTTTTTTTTCTCTATTATCCTCCCACTGTGAGTTAGTAAAAAACTTATTCAGTTAAAATAGTAGTAATACCCAGTCTCATTTGAACCCGGATCTCTTCGTGCTATTCCAGAGCGAAACCCATGAGCCACAAATGCTTGTTCAAATTTTTTAATTTGAAAATAATATATTATACTTATGAATGCGATATTACATATAGTTGGAATGGAATACTAATCCTCTGAACTCTACACTATCCTGTTTACCACATTAATGAAAAACTGAGCTTCTCTTTAGAATTTCTCGAGAGCTCCATTCGTCCAAAAATTCCATGAACATCAAAGATGATAATAAATAAGTCTTTCAATTCAAAAAAGGTAATGAGAAATAAAACATATGAATGATACTAACCTTAGATAAGAGCACATAGTCAAAATGATCCATCATGAAGTTACTTTGGACGTGGAAAATAATAAACTCTCCAACTTTGGCGTTACGGGTCGAGGTCGATATTTTGATCTGATGATCACTAGGTGAGTAGTGCGAGTAGAGTTGCAACTCCGCCTGGGCATGTGAGTTTTCAATGTCCTTGAAATACGCCAAGATCTTCATTGATTGAATCTCTTTCAAAACCTGGGTAACAATCAATTATTTCAATAGACAAAAACAGAAAAGATTTTTTAAATAAAGTTTGTGTCTTAATTGGGAAAAGTTCAAGTTTGAGAACATCTTGCTATTTTCCATACTATATGATTTATAGTATTTTATCTTAACAACTTCAAGATTTAAATTCAAACTATAACAAAACAAAGCCGTGGTGAAACGGTTGTAACTACTGCCCGTGGTCCACAGAACTTGAGTTCGATCCAGGTTAGGGCAGAATTTTCAAACAAAAATTCTGTTCCCTCTTAAGGTAAGAACATGAAAGGCTGACAATTCCGGCTCAACCCAGGCTAGCTGAGGTTGATGTGGGTAGCTGGTACGATTCCAGGCAAATAAAGGGTAAAAAACCTGTCCGAGATATTCAGGACAGGTTTTTTTTCAGGACGTTAAAACCAACTAGAATCAACTGGTCACAATAGATCTCATCAGGTCGCAGTGTTAATTGTATGAAGTTTCCAATAAAATCCTACAACGAGATCGGATAGTAAAGCAAACAAAAAAGTTACCTCGTTATTATTTTTCTGATCACCCATAAGACCTAACTGAGACCGGAGATCGACTTTCAATTCGTAAACTCCATTGTGATCACCAGACATTTTCACGTTGGGAATTTCTATGCTTGTTCTGCGGCCACCTGGAATTTGAAAATATTTGTGAATATTTATAAAAAGATAATAGGGGAACAGATAATGAGGTCCCAAGGTGTTCCAAACGAGAAGTATATTACACTTAATAATATGGAAATCCTATGCTTTATGTACCAATATGATAGCTATTTATCATACTGATAAATCTGAATTATATCAATCTAAGAACACTCATACCCAACTCCTGAGAGATTACTTTAAAGTGAATTTTAGAGCTTCTAACACAAATTACAAATTTCTTTAGGTAATTATTGCTAATGTAAAAAATAAGTATTCCAAAATTTTGTGTTTATGATTAGTTTTCAAGCATTAACGATCTAACCAAACACTCACCTTGCATTAACAGTTCTCCGCTGATTTTCATTTCCCCTTGAGTCACTCGCTTCATATCTAGTGAAGATCCGTCATAAAATGATACTGCTAGGTATGCATTGAATGGCATGGTTGGTTTGAATACTTGAGGCGACCCCCCAAAGAAAGACAACCGTACTGAAGAGTTGTAAAACCTGATAATAAGAGTATAATTTATTAGTAAAAGCATAGCGTGTAGAATTAAGAAGTGTGGAAACCACCCCCGCCGGCCTGCATCGTGGCGTCCTCAGCGCGAGTATCGCAAAGGAGTCTCCCTCACAAAATTTCTTCCCCGTATCAAATGTAAACATAAACATAAATAGACTGCGAGTAATATTCTTCTCCTTTGCGATAGTGTCGCGCTATGTGGCGTTTCCATGCAACTGGGGTTCGTTTGCTCACTTCTTAATTCTACACGCTATGGTAAAAGTTTGGTGACATTGTAAATTCACATTAGAATCAGTTTGTAAAATATAAAAAATAACCTATGTATTGCCTGATAAAGTAAATTTCAAGTTTTCATAAACCTTGTTCAAGTTTCTAAACTGGTGGCAACAGATATTTCTCCTGGTGTTGAACTCACCGTTGGAATTTAGAAACTTGCATCTAATAATGCTATAGACTTCCACCCTTTACATTGTATTTCACCCTTACTTAACATTGTATTGTTAGCTACGACACCGGTAATCCAGCTAGCACGTGAATTGGATTCAAACCAATTCATGGATTTTTATTTGAGAATATCTTTTTTTTTTTTTTATTAAATAAGGTTTTCTTTTTAAACTATAATAAATTGTAAATACGTACCCATGAAATACATAAGACCTGTTTAGACTGCTGGAGTAAAGGGACCTTTCAGTCTAACCTCGGCAGTATAACCAAGGTACATTCTATTCTATTCTAGATGAAAATTGTTTTTAATTACCTTGCAGTAGAATAACCATCAATGATTTCGTCCAAATAACGATCGCCTACGGTGGCTATGATTTTCACTTCCATATTCTCCAATGAAGGTACATACTTCTCAAGCTCAGACATGTCATACTTAAAATGGTAAACACCGTGGAACTGAAACAAGGAGAGATGAATGGTTAAAATTAGAAGGTAGTCAATTAAACTGTTTTAATTTTTTTTTTTTTTTATATATATTTTTTTTTTTATTAAACAAAAAAGTGTACATGTATTATGCAACGAGAACTATACTCATAAGTTTGTGAATTTCTGTGTCTCAATTGTTATAACAAAATAGTAAGAGTTAACCTAGGTAAATTTAGAAAAAAACTTTCAAATGTTTTAGCCGTTTCTTTGACAAAAGCACTTCTTTGGCGTTGGCTTATGCAGCGTTTATACGGGACTCAAAGGTTTTGCATCTAAAGTTTCGCAAATGTTTGAGATCTCTCTTCATATCTCTGATTCGAGATAAAAGGTGAATAGACGAGGAGTTGAGATATTTAGTGTAGTAACTGAATTTTGAGTGGTAAGTGTTATTGTACATAATTTGATATAGACAATATGTACTTTGCACCAAGAACACAAAAATAGATATCCTGCCTGTGCTTCAAAATCTTACCCATTTTAAGTGAGGAATCTGATGGTCTGCATACTTGGCTCGTGGGTACCAGAATGGGTATGACTCGTCAAAGTTGAAATACTTCTCAATTACTTGGACATTAGCATTTTCATTCAATTTTGTATGAAGTACAGGTTGAATAGAAGCTCTTAGTGTTAAGTTGCCATCAACTGGTCCTCCACTGGTGTAGTTAGCCATGACAACGCCTGTCAAATAGCGATCCGTTGGTGAAGAAGAAGGGAGACATTGTTACATTCACCTAAACAAGATTAGATACGAAATGAAATGGACATGAAATGATTTATAGTATACATAGTAGCATAAAAAAAAGGTAAATAGTAATAAAAGCTAGGCTAAGGATGAATTAAAAACAGAATACAAAAGTAGGGTGCCTATAAACAAAGAATGACACCAAATCCCTAAAAAGCCTAGCATGGTTGGCACTAATTTAGTGGTTCCAAATAAGTTAAAAGGCTCACCTTTTTTAGCCTCATAGAAAAGTTTTTTGATATGCTAAACCCGGCACACACGTACATTTATGCTTAGAATGCATGAGCATATCATATCTGCAGAAAAAGATCACGAGCCGAAGCTCATTCCTGCTATCTGTTGATGCATGCATATAAGTGTGTGGCGGGCCTAAGACAATCAGCTCCATCCTAAGCTAAGCACAGTGTCACAGAGGTCTAAGAGTAACTTCAACTGTGTATACATTTTCTGCTCTGTACTTTTAACATATAAGTTTTATTCATACAGCATCGTGAGGAAAAGTGAGCAGTTACTTGTTTGAGTAACAATGAGTGGGTAGCATTACCCGAGTAAAAGAAAATGTTCTTGAGCATTGACAAAAAAAATGAGACTGTAATGTTAGATGCCAAGAAAGGTAAAACAGTTCAGTTCTTCAACCCAAAGATTTTTATTGAGAAATATTTCATGATTTTCTTGATTTAAAATCAAGATTACCCATAGAAGAAGTGAAAATTAACAAATACAATTAAAACCACTAACCTCAAACCTCGTCTGATAGTATTCCTGAACCAGGAATTTCAACTCTTCAACTTGATTCTGGGCCACAACTTGAATGATCCATTCACCAAACACGGGTTGGTCAGATAGTTGATAATTGAGACTTACAGTACCCAAGTTTGACTGAAATTATAATAAGGCAATACAAAGGTTATAATATGTATGCATGTGTGTAATTAAAAAAAATAAATAAAGTGGCTGTATGGGGTTATTTTTGCCCCAATGCCAATAATAACAATAATAAAAAAATATGTATGCATTAACAAAACTACATTATTATTATTTAGAGTATTTGTTTCTTAGATCTATCATTCAATATTAGAAAAATATTCATCTACATATTAATATAACAATGAAATTAGTTCTGCTGAGCACTCTATAAACTGGTATTGATGAACATGAAAATATGATCAACATTTATTTTATCAGCTTTGTAAGTACATAATTGAATATTATAATGTAAATGTGTGACTAGAGGGTCGGAGGACCTCTAGGCTAGGTAGTAGGAGAGAATGGTAAAAAGCCTTAATTTAATTTTATGTATTTTGAAACTAATTTAAAAAAATTGCGTTTGACTTTTAAATTTGAGATCTCACTTACTTGTCTAGAGAGCCATCTTCTCATGATGTATCTTTTTGGATCCAGCATATAAACATCAACAGCCCCATCAAAAGCTTTCATGTCCGTATTAATTGGAATAGCGCGGAACTTAACTAAAAAAAAAAAAAAGAATTAAGATGAGTTAATAAACCTTAATAGATTATTATTTGGATCCTTCTTTGAATTACCATAATTCATTGTGATTTAAAAATAATAATAAAAAATCAGAAACCATGATTTTTGGGGCAAAATTCTGGTATAGATTGGCATTACAAATTATACTGACACTGTCCACAAAAATGGTGCTACAGCAGTTTTTTTTACTGACACATTTTGTGTTTGTTGAAAAAACGCTGAATCTAGACAGTGTTGTGACCAACATGGCATAGAATACATTTCTTCTCGTACTAATACTTTCTGTATATGCCACATATTTTAACTTTCCAAAAACTAAGAGCAAATGAATCTTACTTGTTTCTGATTGTTTGTAAATGGGCTTGTCAGTTTGAATGAAAATTGTCATGGATCTCTGAGAAAAGATCAGTGCAGTTTCGTTCAGAAATGCAACACCTCCTAGAACTCCATCATAAAGACCTTCAACTCTCAGTTTGTAATCTCCAGGGACACTAGTGGGTGGAATCTAAAACAAGAGAAAGAGAGATAAATTTGTAGGAAGCACTTTTCAAATAACCTTGGTGATTGCAGTTTGTACAATTTAATATTAAATAGGTACCTAAGTCCTTCTCTGAGTATTCAAGAGATTAAACAAAGTCCTTCTCTAAACTTTTTTTTTTTAAATTCTCTTAAACATACCCAATTATTTATTTAAATTACTTTTTTTGAATAGTACAGAACGATAATTTATTCTTACATGAACCATTTAAAAATTACTTGCACCAATTAACTCTTAGACTAGTAATAGTCACTCCCTTATACATAGTTTACTCCATTCAAAAAGTTTGCAGTCCATAAAGTATTATTTTTGTGTTACAAGAGTAAAAATTTACTTTGTTTGAGACATTCTTTAATTAACAATGAATTTTTAAATGACTTACTCTCATGATCAACGTCTCTGGGATATTTTCCTTTACATGCTGCATATTTGATGAGATTTCCACCCCGTTTCTTTGAATAGAAGCTCTAACATGAATTGGATGGCGTGCATAATAGATGCGAACAGAAATCTTGTATATTTGGCCTGGTCTCACCAGCTTACTAGTCACTATAAAATAAGACCTACAGAAGAAAAAATAATATAATAATAATAATAAAATTATATAAAATTGTTACTATCAGCAAAGAGAAGTAAATAAAGCGAAAAAAAGGGCTATTTGTTGTTGTTGCATTATCCAATTTATTATTAAATCAATAGATTTCTCAGCTTTGTTTTTTGCTATTATGCTAAATGCTCTCAAAACCCCAAGAAAACAAAACAAGTGTGCTATACATACAATGAACCTTACTTTTATTATTACTAGATCCATCTGCCAGCAGATATTTTGCCTGGCAATATTGTTTCTTTAACATGTTTACAGCATTTCTTTATTATTATTTTTATAAGCAAGCTGTTATTGTCTTTTTCAAGATGTTCAAATCCATCTAATACTTTAGCTATTCTGATTATGTAACAAATGCATTTTTTTTTTTCTCAAGTGGATCAAAAATTACTCAAGTACAACCACTTTATAAAGCAATTATTTAACAACACAGTACATAAGAAACAAAATATAAGAAAGCTTTTTGAAGTATGAGTTGGATAATTAATTTAAAAACATACAGGTAAAATATATAAAAATTAAAGTAATACAGTTGAACATAGATATAAGGGAAGAAATCCCATCTCTATAAGGGAAAATAACCTCTTAATAAGAGAAACCTGGATATTAGAGAAAAAAATTCTGGTCCCCTAAGTTCTCTTATATCCAGGTTCAATTATAATAATTATTAAAAATAAAGGTTGGACACCCTGATTAAAACTTACGCCTCATGAATAATGACATTGTTGTCATAGACAGAATTGATACCAGGGTTGTTGTTCTGCCAATACGAGGGATCTCTCTCCCTATCTCTCCAGTTGGGAGCATCATTTGTATCTTGCTGAACATAGGATTGTGTGTCTTGTGAGATTGCTGGGCACCATAATAGTGCAAAGAGAAGTAGAAATGGTGTGCTCCATCTGTGAAAAATAAGTTTTTCATTTTATTTTGATCAATACTTGGTGTAAAGGTAGCCTCTGTGAATCTAGAGATTCCAGAGGTGCGGGTTTCAAAGTTATCCTCCCATTTGGCATTTTTACCACAAAATAATACGTCTTGGGCTTACTGCTGCAATAATGGGACTTATTAGTCCTAATCAGGCAGTATAATAAGGCAAAATTAATATTATTATTTATTAATACCACCCAATATCTTTTATAGTCTCCTATATGGTTCACATCCACCCAATATCTTTTAAGTTCTGTACAATATTTGTTACAAGCTAAAAAACAATTATATTACATGGCAAAATATTATTTATAATGGTGCTATTTTTTATTGTGAGTAGGTAATTCTACAGTGTTTTTCCCAAGCCGATAACCTACATTAAAAAATCAACTTTGAAGTAGTTAAGATTACAGATGGGATCAGTGGGTCTTACTATAGGTATATTGAGATTTTAGCAAGATGGATGATCTGCTGGTTGCACCAAAGTGTGTGTGTGTGTTTTTAGGTAATTTGTTAGTGGGTGTGATGGCTTGGATAAATCTGCAAAACATGTATCCCACAAAAAACTACCGCTGAAAAAAGGGCTCCAGAACTCCTAATCCCACAAAAAAAACTACCATTGAAAAAAGGGCTAAGTTCCAGAACTCCTATACAAAATTTTTTAGCCAATGAAAGCAGTGATATTTTGTTTGCTGCCAAGTTATCTTGGTACTAAACAATCTCTTTTTATTAATTTTTCTGAGCTCCTCATTTAGTATGTTTTTAACTGCAAACTACAGTAGAAATTGTTTGTAACAAACTTCAAGGGACCGGACAGATTTGTTCCTTATAGCCAATTTTCACTATAACCGGTATATTGGCTATAAGAAACAAGTTCACTATATCTGATATGTATCACTTATAGAGAATAATGTATGTTATAAGGAAACAGTTTGCCATTTCTCTGTGTTGAGCAATTTGCCAGAATTTCTATGAATGAGTAGTTTTGAGAGTACTGGAAAAAAACTATACACATGGCTCAATTTTTAAACAAATTATGGTCCTCTGTTGACTCAAATTACACTTCACAAACCCTTAGTCTAAAACCCCCATCATATAATGACCATGCAGTTGAAAAATGATGTTAAACCCTATATGAAAACACGGCTCATGAGAATAATGAGGGTAATAGTAGGTATGAGTCGGAAGTATAAAGTACACAGTAAAATACTTTAACAAAAAAAAAAAGGATTACAACAAATATAAGTAGGCATCCCTCAAGTTGGACTGGTGCTTTGCAATTTGTTGAAACCCACTCAAGGGACAATCTGGCATATCTTTGTCGTGATCCTATTATATAATTTGGTCCTAATTAATGCTCCCAACTAACTAACTTTGAGATGCTATTTTCTATTATTCTCTTCAATTTTATTTCAGTTTTAAGGTGTGTTATGATTATGTGCAATTTTAAGCATTGTGACAAGGAAATGGTGAGTTATGTTTATTCAAGTTGAGTGTCATTAGAGCTAGTGTCTTCAATTCCAAGTCATTACTTCTGTTCTGTAACAAACAGAAATGAGTAATACCAATTGATATTCAATATCTTTAATGGTTTCACTTATTACATACCTATGGAATGTCATCCTCATAATGGAGCTGTGATCAGTAAAACTGATCAAGTTGATATTTTGATCCTCAGGAAACTGAATGTTTTTTTAAGGATTCACGTCATGTTCACATCTCATTGAATCAGAAATTATTATCTAACTTGAATAATTGAGTACCAGAATCTCAAAGAGACAGCTAATTTAATTAATTAAAAGGGCGGAAAGTCTGAAACTAAAAACGACACATTCATAATTTTGAAACAAAAGTATTTATTTTGTTTATGTGAAGCTACCCAATGAGATTCAAGTCCGTGAAGTCCGTAAAGAATATGTTGAAACACTGTTGCCAAGTTTACATTATGACTGCCGAACACCAATGCCGTATTTTTCTTTCTAACCAAAGTTAACCAAACGGGAATAAAATGAACCAAACTGGAAGCAAGTCATTTTTCTTTTGGAAGAGGAAAAATTTCCACTTCCAAAGTTAACCAAAGTGGAAGTAGAAAATTCTTGCTTCCAGTTCTTTTACAGGTTAAGTCCATTGTTTATCTTTAAAAGTAACCAAACGCATTTTTCTTTCACGAATGACCTTGGAATAAAATGGAAATATTTGGAAAAAACCTAACCAGGAATTTTTTTTTAGTTAGAAAGAAAAATACGACTCAAATGAGCTGACCATAGATTTAGAAAATCTAAAAAGATTTTTTTTTAAATCTATGGAGCTGACAGGGGTAAACAAATGTTCGGGTAAGACTAATGCCGGGATGAGCCCACCGGGTAAAATATTATGTTGCGCAACGTTTCATGTTCCACTGTTTCTATAGGATCAAATGAGATAGAACCTCACTGACATCGCAACGCTTCCCATTTAAAATTCGAGTCAAAACATTGCGCAACAAAGTGTAGCATTCAGTGAGATCCCGGCTCCAAGCCGGAATATTACAATGCGCAACTTTTTGCCACGAATTTTAAAAATCAAGTGTTGCTACGCGTTAGGAAAGTTAGTGGGGCTCGATCTCATTAGATCCTAAAGAATAAGTGGAGCATCAAAAGTTTTTTTTTGTTGGTAATTTTGCCGTAGAACCGCTTTCGCATTACTTCAGGGTACTGTACCTTTACACCCGTACCATTCCGGAAACGGAAAAACTTGGTTAGAATTTTCCGCTCCGGTCGGGATTCGAACCCGCAATCTCCAAGTCAGTAACCAATACTGTTAACCATTGAGCTACGTGGATCGGCAAGAAAAGTTGCGCAGCGTTGCGCAACAAAATGTTTCGTTTGCGTTATCCGTGCGTTACTTATACCTAGCAGCGAGATTTACCTTGAAAGACATTTTTACCCGTGTCTGACGACCTTCACCGCAATTTTTAATACCATAATTCTAAAATTAACAACCAAGTAGAAGATTACTAGGTTAAACAATATTTATCAGAGACCATTTGACCTAATTATGCAATATGCCTCTAAGTAGTTAGTAGTCAATGTTAAAAGTTCACATTATGTGTTTTAAAGAAAAAAAAATATAGTATGGTTAATTTAGGTAAAAAATCAAATTGTGTTTTTAGAGGTATTTTTTTATTATTATTATTGAGTTATGAGGTAAAAAATTTAAATTATGTTGGTCTTAGGTAAAAATTCCAAATAGGTACAGTGGTAGAATATTCACACTATTGAGGAAAAACATTCAAAATATGGTGATATGGTGACTTAAGGTTAAAAAATTAAATTATACTTGTAATCTGATGATTTTTACGAAGGAATTCAAATAATTACAATTTATCCCTTTCACTGTACATTCATGTATTAGTTGGAAAAAAAAATATGAACCATGTTTTTTTGAGTTTGTTGGAGTCCATAGATGATGTTACCAAAAAAAAAATTTCTTAAAAGTGGTTCGAACCCCAAGATATGAGATGTCCCTGAGAAAGGACAAATGCAGTGCAGAGAAAAAAAATGAAATTTACAAGTTATCAGGAAAAACTTATAATTACACACAACACTTGGTTTATAAAACAAATAAACATTAAAATAATTTGAAGATAGAAAAAACTTGGCTTTTTTTGTTTTACTTAATTTTTTTAACTAAAAAAAATAGAAAATATGTGTGTGTTTGTGTGTGTGGGGGGGGTGTGTGTGTGTGTGGGGGGGGGTGTGTGTGTGGGGGGGGGTGTGTGTGTGTGGAGGGGTGTGTGTGTGTGGGGGGGGTGTGTTTGTGTGTGTGTGGGGGTGTGTGTGTGTGTGTGTGGGGGTGTGTGGGTGTGGGTGTGTGTGGATGAGGTATGGAAAGAAAGGATTCATGGAACAAATGCCGACCCAAATACAATAAATATGTACTCACTTTACTGTTTCCTTGAATTTACTACCCTAAGCACAGCTATTTAGTAGAAAAAATAAATAAACTCATCTGTACCAGAAAAATCCTCCCAGTGTATTAGTCCCTGCTGAGGGACACCCAACTTTACAGTCAATTTACGGACTTGTAATTTTTTTCCCCTAAAAAAGCAATGTAATTACGTGAAATATAACTCTTTTACTTACCCAAATGAACTTCTAAAGCCAGCCTTTGCACTATTTTCGACCTCAAATTAAACTTTCAAAACAGTCAATTTTTCTAAATTTTCAAATCTTCAAAACTAAAAAACTTTTGTTTACAAACAGAAGTTCAAACTATAGACTAAACAGTTTTTACTGAAAAATTCGAGAGATAAGAGAACAAAGAAACAATTCCAAAAAGTACAGAAACAAAATCATAGAATGCAGCACTAGTATTTGCAAAATCAATTGATGTCCCTGAGCAAGGACAAATTCAGTGAAAGGGTTATAGTAGTTCAAGTCTTACATCTCTGTGTGTATTTATATCTGTTTCTTTTAGTTGAAGCAATTTGCACAATTTTTGTGGGTATTAGAGCTTTACTAAGAGCCTTTTTTTATTTTCTAGGTTTTATAAATTCATTTATCTATAAGTACCTACTCTACTATTTCTTTTTATTAGTTAAGATACAAATGGGGTATGTGGAAAAACAAACAGAATTAATTGTATGAACGCTACCTAGTCAAATACAGAGTTCTTATTAAAAATGAAAAACAGTCAGACCAAACTTTAAGTTCATCTTAATGTAAAGTAGCTTCATCTAGAATAAACTGATTTTAATAAAATATAATATGAAAAAAAAAGACGTAATTTAGAGTGACAAGAAAATATTGATCATTTATTTATTTTTTATACATTTTGAGGGGACATATATAATATAAATGAAAATTGTCGCCCTCTTGGCTTGGTCTTTAATCATCATTTGAATTTCAAGTATTACTGTGGTTGTTGAAATCATTCCTATAAATTTTATTGTTGAACATCTCAAGATTTGCGATGGAGCTGGCCCCTTTGAATGTTGTGATGGATGCTTTCCTTCTAACTGGTTTTGAGGTACCATGACAACTGATGGCAAATTTCAGCTCTAACATGAATGCTTCACAGGGAGACAACTGAAAATGAACAAGAAAACATTAATTGGTTTTACTTCAAATCTATCTAAGAATAGCCAAACATTGGTGGTGAAAAGGCTCTGTTTCAAAAAAAAAAAAAAAAAAAAACAAACAGAATTACATCATATTACTATCATAGACATATGATAGGAATGTGATTCATGAAAACAGAATTAGAAATTCATACCAAATAGATAATATGAAGACTTGAAAAGTTCTAGAAGTAGGTTTTGTTTTTCAAATTCTTAGTAGACATAAATATATTTCTTGTTCATAATAGTTCATTGAAAATATCTTTTTGTTGATTTTTTTTTGTCAGATTTAATTTTTATTTACATGAACTATAACACAAACACTTCAATATCTTTTGTTGATTTGTATAATGTAGAAATAAGAATAAAAAAAAAAAAAAAATGGAGGAGGAGAGTGAGAGTTTCCAGCAAACTTAATGTGTTAGGAGAAAACTTAATGTGAGAAAATAATAACAATATCTAGGTATACCTTCTCCTCAACGGCAACCTTGCGTACATTCCAGAGGAATTCCAGAAGCGAGAATAGGAACGCCACTCCGCAACCAGCCACCAGAACCACAAACACACCACCAACATTTTCTATGCCCAATTCTGGATTGTCAGAATCGCCTTCATCTTTCTGAAATAATCAAATAAAAATTATCTATACATTATCTTGAAGATAATGCCCCGAATTCAAGCAGTTTGAGAAATTGCTTACGCAAACTATTCCCAAATCATGCTGCCCAAATTATTTTTCTAATTTAATTGATACAAAACAAACCATCAAACACGTGGGATTCTTCAAACTCGCTAGTTTGAGCCAAAGTAAATTCACTACTAAGAAGTAGGTACCTATTCTTTTTTTGAATTGGCACGGAAACCCTTCGTAAAGATAACTTTATTAATCCCTGCCACCATATTAACTTGGAATGATTTCAAGTCTCAGTATAAATATTACGAGATCACCATATTAACTTGGACTGATTTCAGGCAAATTTTAGGCAGAGACTGATATTTCTGGATTGTAAAAGTTCAACTTTACCTCACATTCTTGGGTCTGATTATGTTCCTTCCAGTGCTTGTTCTTGAGTTCTCGCAACTTGCCAGATTCCTGTAATCTCAGCACCGCTCCACTCACTGTCGACCGGTGAGGAGAATCTGAAAAAAGAAAAGAAAAATGAAAAAAGTACCACCTAGGTATTAAATGGTATAATAAAGTGTATTGTTTTATTTGTGGTGAAGCACAAGGCCTCTTCACAATTTTTGTGGGTAGCGCAGCGTTACTAAGAGCCTCCTTTACATTTCGAATTATTCTATTACATGAATTTCTTTTTACTCTGGTAATGCCGCCACTGGTCGTTACTCATACAAGTAACTACTCATTTTTCCTCACGAGGTATGAGTGGACCCCGAACATCCAAGTACAGAGCAGAAAAATTCCTGCCCCGCTGGGATCGAACCCAGGTCACCGTGTGTGCAATGCCTAGTGCGCTAACTCACTCTGCCACGGTGACTACCACCTAGGTATTAAATGGTATAATAAAGTGTCATCTAGCTACTTGCCAAATAGAGTTGATAGTTTCATTATAGACTTAGTTGACTCAATCGATGTATTTAAAAGCTTGTATAACCTAGTGTGCCGTCTGGTATAATTGCCCTCCTAAAAGGGCGTTAAGTAAAGTTATAAAAAAAACTCAACTTGTGAAATGGAATAGACGTGAGAGTTAGAAATGTCCCTGGAAATTTCTTGCCAATATGCTAGTTCAGATACTTGGACGTCATTTTAAACTGCTGTTTTTCTAGCAGATAGTAAAAATTTTTACATGTATTAGTGGTCGATAGTGTAAGTCTAGTAATCCAATTCGCTCGAGCAATAATGAGTTTGAGATACTACCGAATGCAAGGGGGTTTTCCTCATTATTTTAGAAAATGGTCACATAATAAAGGGACCAAACAGCAGAAACTGCAAAAAGAGTCTTCCAGGTTATTAATTTATCCAGGCGCATGGAAATATGTTCCTGAGTATGCATGCTGAATATATATTATCACACGAATCATTTCACGCTACTTACTAAATGGCATTGCAATCCCATATCCCTTTGAATCCAAAAGTCCACCAACTTGCATGAGGTCGCAATTCTTCTCAACCTCATATTCGATACCAGTCGACTCCATGAAGAAGGCGTATTTGCCTTTCTCTTTCAAGACCCTGTCCACTCCTTCTTTGTTACTCTTCACAAATACCGAGGGCCGAGCAGATTCCATGGCACTGTTCATCCTTTGGTACAGAGAAACGTTTGAATTCTACAGACAGAAATTCATTGGTAATTTTACTATGGTTGAAATTGTACTTTGCATAATTCTGATGTGGAAATAAATGAAGCTCAAAGAGGTGCTTTTCTAAACATTTAGAAAAGCACCTGTCTTGCGCTGACAGTCTAAGGGCCGAATTACATAAAATGAGATTAAAACAAAAATAAGCCAGGCCGTCCATTAAGTCAGATTTTAAAATAATCACAACAGGTGCATTGGTAGTTGGGTGGTTAAGGCGCTAGTCTGGAAATCCAGGTGGCGTAAGGAACGTCGCGCGTCGCCTATTTCTTAACTTCCACTGAAGGGTCTATTATTATTATAAATCACAACGCAACATAGTTCAACTTGAGGCTTATCTTTTTGTAATTCTATTTTACAATTGGGTCCTAAATAGAGCTTTAATTATCCTTTGAAAAAGTCATTGGATTTAAGAATAATACTAAATATGTTATTTCTACCTTGAAGAAGTTCCTCGTCGAGCCCATTTCTACACATCCGTATTTGATGCGGCCTGCTTTAGCCAATTCTTCCACATTTTTTATCGGCGGATTCATTCGAGTGTTTGTTAAGAAGGCGGCCAAGTTGGCAGTGTAGGAAGATATCATGATTAGCGTGAAGAACCACCACATTCCTGCCACCATTCTAGTTGATACGGCCCTGCAAAACAAGAGAAAAACAGACCAAAACGGAGAATTTTTCGAAGAAAAAAATCTTTTCTTTAACCTACATACTACTGAGACATATATGTAAATCTTAATATGTCATCACTACGACGGTAAAATTGTATCACATATTCTAGCAAGTTGGTGTAATATTGCCTACTTTTTGAAAGCTCATAATAATCAAGAACAAGATGCTACCCACGGTTTAAGCTGAATATTTGCTACAGAAAAAAATCAGCTGAAAAATGTAAAGGTTTACAATGGTTTAGATCTTACGAACAGCTGGTGTCAGTAGATCGTTGAATATGCCAATTAGTTACTTAGAACACTGAAGTTAAGCAATTCAGCGAGGTTAGGATTTGGTGGGTGACCAGTACAAGCTTGATAATTCCTGTTATTCTCATCAGATGATTGTTCTCTTTCTATTATTCATACACATTGACGTATATGAATCTCGGTGGCAAGCAAGCGCTTGTTAGAAGTAACTGGCTTATATTACCACGGAACAAAGTTTTTATTTGCATTATCTCTTCTTAACATTCATGGAATGACTTTTGTATGAACTCAGAATTTAAGTTTTAAAACCAGCTTTTTAAAAACATGCTTGACTCGAAAACAAACAAAAAAGAGATCATGACTACAATACAATAATAATATATTGTTTAAAACAGTTTAAAATTAAACAGTAAGACAAACATTGTTTTTAGATTTAAAAAAAAAAAAAAACATTCTGAATTGCAAATACAAATATGGTTAAAATGGCAAAAAAAAAAAAAAACAAAAAACAAAACTTTTTCTGAAGAAGCTCGACTTTAGGGAAAATGGACACTTTAGTAACCAAAAATCTGTTCCAAACTGCTATCAGTAAGTAACCTTTCAAAATTTCAACTGAATCAAAGGCCAATTCCACAATTCTACTTTTCACTTTTCAAAATTTTAAAAGATAACATTTTACAGGGTTATTTTTCTTCTTCAAATTCACAGTAAATTTCTTTTTTAACTGTCTATCAAGAGGGAGGTAATCACTCTCAATATATTGAAGGTTGTCTTTACTATTTTTGATATTTACTATAAAAAAAAATACTCTCACGACAGTGTTCTCATTATTCCTCAATTACATGAGACTTTGTTTAGACTGTCGTCAAAGTGAAGGAACTCAATCATTATTGTAGGATACACCGACTATTTTATCATATGAGTAATTGTAAAAAAGTCTCTTTTTACTTATTAAAAGGTTCAAGTATAGAGTAGCTTTGTGGAATTGGTCCCAGGCTTGATATAAAACACAAAGCAGCCAAAGGAAAAGGTTAGATAAAGCTTACTGGGGTGCAACGTCAGATCCTTGCTGCATTAGAGATCCGCAATTGTGCCATATTAAATTGGTCATAGTCAAACTATTTTCTAGGTAATCGGTATCTCGATTGCAGGGTGATGACTGTTCCATTCATATGGTGTCACCCTGCAAAGAACACGTGCATTGAAAGAAGAGTCAACCACAGGTTATTGTTACCAGAACATATTATTTGCTGTGTTAAAAAGGGGTATCACAGGGTTTTGGATCAGTAAATAATGGATAGGAAAATTAACGTTAATTCAAAGTGGAACATAAGTAATTGGGTGATAAAATTGTGTGCTAGAACAATACCGGAGGAATTCAGTGAGGGTCATGCAAGGGTCGGTACTTAGTCTATCATTCCCCTGACTTTTAAACACGACCATGTTTGGCAAAATCTCATGTTTATTATTATAGGACACTATAGTAGTAACAGTCTCGGTCTTCTCAAAGACAATCTTGATGCAGAAAAATCATGGGATTGTTGTAGATCAAGTTAAGGGTAAAATCAGTTCTATCAGTGAGGTAGAACTCCAATATATTTACATGCAAAAATATTTTGATTGAAAAGGGCACTATAGTATGAATATGAATTTATCTTTATTATTGGCAGGTAAAGTCTTATCCAATTTTGTTTTTTTTTTTTTTTTTTTTTTTTAAATCCTTTCAAAATTCTGGTTTTCTCAAAGATTCAAAACAATGACTTCTTTAGTTGTGATCCTGTTCATCAAGACCATCCATGTGAAAACTCTCTGTACTCTAGAAAAACAAGCCTAGTATTTGGTTGTTCCAAATTTAATGTGATGCTACAACAAAAATTAAATACATAAATTTTCGTGGTAGTAATGTTGATAAGTAGAGAGATTCAAGTCATTCGAATAAACAATTATTTATTGAAAACTATTCAAGAAAACCCGTCATCGAGAATTTTATAGATCAAAAGCACAAACTTTTCAACATGATACTTTCATAATATACATATATTACAAGAAATGTTTCGCTTGTGTCCCAATATGAAGAAGATTTCTTAAACTATTTGCTGGAAGTTCATACCTGAAGTCATAGTTAAAATCAACCAATGCTAGTTTCGTTTTCTTAAAATTCTACTTAAACTGTAAAAAAGTAGGTACACCTCAAATTCATGACATTTTCAATCAACTAGTGAAACCAATTGAAATTATTTTCAGCAAACCATAAACAATTCCAAAGTAAGGGGAAAAATTGGAGGCAGATATTCGACAGTGTCATGAGAAATATGATCAAAATGCAAATATGTCTTCTCGCCTTTTCACTAATGATATCAAAAGTGTGACTAAGTGTCAAATTTTTCATTAGGAGCGGTTTTCATAAGTCTGTCATTTTTTCTATTTTTCTGTAACTAAATATTTTCATTAAATATTCCGGGTGTAATATGTAGTCATAAAATTCACACTGATTATATTCGTAATTACAATTAATTCAATTAATAATATTTTCCTTTCAATTTATTATTAACCCCTTTGTAGAAACCGCGCTAGAAATTTGAAGATATTTTTTCACTGTCTGGCTATCATCGTTTGAAATCTTCACCATACTCAAATTATTCTCATCATTGACAGTAAAACTATGGATACCAGAAATTTTATCCACCTCTATGATACTTTCATAATCGAAACCCACTAATCAAAAGCCTTCTTTGATTTGAATTATTGATTAGTATAAAAAGCAACTTCCACCAGTTTTAAATATACATAATCATTTTGGAAGCCTAAAGCTTCTCATTTTTCTGTTTGTACAGTGAAACATTTGTACAACAGTACAAAATTCTGATATTTAAACTGTCTGAAATCTGGTCATGCTGTCGGTGCAAAAACAACTTGAATACGCGGGATAGAAGGAAAGTGAAAGTGAGAGAGAAAACCCACGAACACCTCTTTGACTACAACCAACTTGACTCAAATCACAATAATTTTAAGTTTGGTGAACTAGTTCATCATTATTATGAAGATGTAGTCAACGCATACGACAAGACAGTGCGAGCCTAACAGAACTATTGGAGACTGAAGATTAGATTTAATAATACATGAGACATTACGGTATAAGAAGATACAGAGAGTAATTGTGTATAACAGATAAGTTTTTCTTGATTTCATGAAGGAAATAATAATTAATTTCGAAAAGTATATCAAAACCAGCATTCTACATGGAAGATTTGATTTAAATCTTCCGCGATGGCATTAAAAAAGAAAGGAGGCAGAATCCCCGTCTCTTACAACACTATTTTTTGCTGGTAATTAGATCCTCATCATTCAGCGTATTTATCGCTTTCCAAGCTCATTATCAGTTCTGTCTTTCAAACATGGACCTTGAATTTTTTTGGTTCTCTCAAAGATTTTAAAAGAACATTTTCAACAAGGTTAGGTGCAAATTTTGGGATGAGTTTGTGCATTAATTGATCTTAACTTCATTCAAAACAATGTCACAAGAGTAAATATTTAGAAATATTTACTCATATTACATCGTTATACTCGTATAATAGAAATTAGGGGAAAATATTAACTTCACTCAAAAGTACTGTCGCAGATACTGTAATGTCAAAATTAAAATAAATCTTGACATTAAATTTAATCTAAGTGTACAGCTTCTCATTTTTCTGTTTATACTAATGGAGGGTTGGTGCCAGAACTCAAGTCAATATAAGCCATTTGTAACTTTAGAATTGCGACAGTACACAGATAAATGCGGTTAATCATCAAAGAAAGGACACAAGTGAACAGTTTTACCATGCACAAAATAAAATTACGTCAAAATTTCAACAAAGCAACAAGAAGCGGAGGAGACGTTATTGTTATTGTTTGAACGCTGAGGCAGTATGCACTCATGCAGCGGATCCTTCTTACTTTGGGAGAATATCGCAACCTTGGGCCAGAACTGATCCTAGGGAGAACCAGAGACAGTTGACAAGATTCAAAACATTTTCTAATTCTTCGGGGTCTGAATCACAGGGATGCTGGCTTTCCCATTCGTATGGGGTGCACCTGCAAAATATGGGCAGCTCCTCTTTCTAATTCTTATGTAATACGGAATAGCGTCTGGCACACATTTTTATGTAAAGTTCAATTATAATGTTCATGTGTTATTTGCGGCGAAACCTATTCAAAATTATTTTGATGGTCTCTAAACGGATTTAGTATATAATTTCTTTGTGTTTATGTAGTATTTAATCATAATCAGAAAGGTTGACATCATTGGGAATAATTTATTGTACGTAGTTGGTATTTTCATATAAGACTAGTATTTTTAATCAATGAAACAAAAAAGTGTCACATCATCGCTGATACATTGAACAATGAAATGTTTGTAGATTGTTCAAATGAATGTACATATTATCAATGTGCTTTTTTTCAATTTCTCTTGTTGTAAATTGTAATGTATTTATTTCGTTATTTTAATAAACCTTGTTAATATAAAAAAAAAACCGGATCGGACTAGAAAGTCCAATTTTTGTAGGGTCTAAACATGGTGTTATATTTTAAGGATATTTTTATTTTCTATTACCTATAAAATATAGAAAGTATTGTTTTATTATAATAAATAGTTTACAAAATAAAACCTTGTCTAAATTTAAGTTAGAATTAAAAAAAAAAGAAAAGAAAAAGTCGCAGAGGTTGGATGCGATTAAAAGAGAATCAATAAATGATAATTTTATGGGGAAAAAGACAGAAAATATTAGATCTCGATCATATCCACATGACACATACCGACCAACAGTCACACAATAATCATTTTGACACACATCACATGCTACACTTATTCACAGTTCCATTTACAATCTTCGGTTATAATGGATCAGACACAGCAAATGAATTTGCTGAAAGGATTATTTTAGGATAAAATGAGGTGAGGTTTCAGAGATCTATGAAGGATTTGGATACAAGGAGTACTATGGATCACTTCTCATTTTGAAACTAACATTCATGTTCTGAGAAGATATGATTTTGTACAGGAAGGATCCGTGATCCGTGGTTCGGATCCTAACCAATGCTTGGATTTTTTTTTTTTTTATATAAGTGTGACCACATAATAATAAGATTGTGAGGGTTAGGTGGTAGACAATGCTTGGAACATTAATCTTGCCTTGTGGTAAGTTAAATTCCACTAAAATGTATTTTATTTTTATAGAAAAGGAGCACTTTCTTCAACCTTAGGGAGGTCAAAATAATAGTGGAATAGGTTTTTTTTTTATAATTTTGAAGATGAAGTTTCAACGCCCAGAGGATTCCAAATACATCTGAACTTTACCATCAACTAGCATGGAGGTGACGGAACAATCCAACCAAATCTAGAGCTAAAGGTAGGGAGCAATTTATATTTCAAGGGTTCATCAGGTGATGAGACTTTTTCCACATGCTCTTAGTCTGAAACTTGAGGTTGATCGCTGATTTTTTCTGTTTGTTAAGTAAGTCAAATCTGAATTTCAAAAATAAACTTTTTAAGACTTGGAATAATCTTTTTTTTCTCTCTTTGAATATTTATTCCAATCAAGGGATATGTGTTGTTAAAGCTACACCTTGCCTTAACATTGCCAAATTTAAAAGACTAGACTGTATATATTTATGATCCTATAAAAAGATACTTTAACGAGTTTGACCTATGTTATTTGTCTGCTTAATTTTTTTCAGAATATTGAATTGAAAATCAAAGGAACATGTACTTTTTCCATGCAAGTGAAAATGTGCACATGGGACTAAGGTTACCGGGTCCAATTGAAGCTAATTTTCAATTGGAATTACAAAAAAGATCAACCTACAAGAAGAAAGTTCTATAATTTCACATAATTACAGTCAAAAGGACTACAGTATCTTTGAATTTTATTAATAACGACCAAACTAGTTTTAAACAAATTGTTCTGAATTTTTGAAATTTGTCACAGAGTGAGGTGATCTCTTTTCAAATATTCGCAGATTCAAAGAAAGTAAAAGCAATTTTTAAGAATACAAAGATTATCATTAAACTACAGAAATGAATATATGATGCATGTCTCATAACAAATTTAGTGTCTATTTCTCTTATTTTTCTTTATTTATAAGAGGTCATTTCATATGTTATGTCAAGACCATTTCTCAAAAAAGAAAAGTGTATTGACTAAGCTGGTTATAGACAGATAGAGTCTTATTCAAACACCCTTTAATATTATGCTACTACATACAAATATTAATATTCATATTGCATATTGATTTAGCACCAGAGTGTAATTTTATTATGAAGCTAATGTTTTCCTTATAGAAACTTTTCAGAAGCAAAAAACCTTTTTTTTTGTCAAAGAATCTAAAAATAAAAATTCCAAGTCTTGAAAAAAAAATTCAGCAGTCAGAATGACAGATTACCTTGCTAGGAAGAAAAGGAGAAGTGACACTCCTAAATAAGCTGTTGCCATGTAGACCCAAACATCGAAAGATAGAGGTTCGAGGAAGGAAAAGAGATCTGGCTGTTCTTTGGGTGGTGCTCGATAGAGAATGCTGATACCTGAAATTAACGAAATATCGTACTGTAAAGCTGGCGATAATATTGAACATGGAAGGAGTCTACTATACATTGTATCCAGACCTTCCTAAAGTTATTTCATTACTGAGTAGCTAGATATTTGTTTATCTTTTACTTAAGGTCTAATCACACTTATATAATAAGCTGATAAAGTAAAGTAAAGGCAGTGAAAAAATATATTACTGACTGGAAAAGTCTAGATAAGCTACGTGTATTTCGGAAACACGGGCGTGCATAAAAACTATGCCGGCACAGGTAGGCTCCATCGTTCTCAATTTTTACTCAGAAAGCAAAGCCAGTAATTTATTACTTGTCATTATCTTTTATCCTTTTTGTAATATTACACGGAAATATATAATATTACTTTTTGAATACTTACCTAGTGTCATAAATGGCATGGTGAAGTCAACAGCACTTCTTCTTTCAGAAGTGATGGTAAGATCACATATAGCTAAATCAGCACTCTGGAAAATCACAAGGGTTATTAAGATTATTTTAAGCTCGTAACAGCTGTTCAGGTATACAGGTATAGGTAGATGTACAACTGTACATTGTACATACATCTAATACACCTTCTCACTTTTCTGTTTTAGGTAGGTAGGAATTAATAATTATAGTCTTTCATTATTAGATTTTTCACTCTTTTTCGAGTTATCGTGTACAAAATGTCTCATTAAAGACACAATCTCGATTTATTACAAAATACCTACAAGAATATTATGTATATTGCAACTGCAAAAAAATCATGAAAATTGGCCATTTTGTTGTTCGTCAAATTTTTCGAACACAAATAAATTTCAAGGAATAGAAAATATCGAAAAAAATATTTTCAAATTTGTTTTTATGTATTTTAGAAATTCAGTCCGTGGATATAAGAAACAAATTTACTTCTTTATAACTTAATAACCTTTTTATACTAGAAACCTGGATATAAGCGAAAAAAAGAGAAATTTGGATATAAGCAAGTCTCTTGAGTTCTCTTATATCCAGGTTCGAGTGTATTTGAATTCTAAAATTCAAGCCTTAAACTAAAAGGTTTTTTATTATTATTATAATTACTACCTGATCTTGCAGCTCACGGATGAGTCCATCCCATTTTCCCGTGTTAGGATCCTTCGTTCCGTATTTATTCTCTCGTTCGAGCTCGAATTTGTAGCTGAAATTCAACTCCTGGGCTATCACACCGATTAAGTCCATGGAATAGCCATATAGTTCTCCTGTTGAACTTTTCATGAGATAAGGTTCGCCCTAGAACATGAAACGAAAGCACAGGAATAATTTTTTTTTTACCGATGTGAAATATTTTTTTAGGATCTAATATTGGTTTGAAAATTTCAATTTATTTTCATTGGTACGAAAAATGGATGTTAAAAACTACAATTTGGCCACTGTCACATATTTTATAACTTTTTTCTATACTCGCTGGATAGGATAAACCGTCTCACTTTTCTTAATCATTCTAGGGAAAATACCATGCATTGAGTGGGATCCAATTTACAAATCTTCACCCTACCTAGATTACTATTAGATTAGAAATCTAACAACTCGAGTTTAAAATATGGGCGCATGTTGATGCACCAGGCAAAGTTCTAGCAGCCACTGTGATAAAGATACACGTTTACTTCTAAATCGAAAAGTTTAGGCTTTGTATTCCAACCAGAGTTTTCTTTAAAATAAAAATTCATAAATCGAATGACATGGTGGCTCTAAGTTTTCCTATCCCGAAATCCTTCAAGAAATCTATCGAAAGTATTTTTTTTAAAAGGTGGTTCCGGTAAACTTTACTTACTAATTTTGTAGTCACCGTCAAAGTCCGATTCTCGATCTTCTCCTTCTTCTCTCGGTCCATTTGCTCGACAGTCCGTGAGTGGTTCAAGCCAAATGCTGTATTCCAGGTTGCGAGAACTTTCCACTGCCCACCCACAAGTTCCACGAATTCCAACGAGAACGAATTCCTTCTACCCGTCACACTGTCCAGTTTGATTTGTCCACTCATTCCTTCACTTGTGATCTGAAAATCAATTTACTAGTAGTATTCACAGCCTGAGACAGCTGCACTAAAAATATTCCCGTTGAATAATACGGAAAAGTTCTACAGAATTTCTAAGAAGAGACGTAACTACCACACTAGTCGTACGTAGGCGCATAGAGCAAGAGTTCAAGTGTAGAGCAAGATTTCAAGGTTCAATTTTCTCTGAAAGTTTTTGAGTCGCCATTACAACTGCATTCAAGGTAACCAAAAATAATTTAGAGAAAATCCTGTATGAAAGAACGCGTTGACGGCTATGTAAAACAATAATCCCGTTGCAAAACACAGATTAACGGCTAGTTAGGTGTGAAAGAAATCCCGCTGCGAAGTACGGGTTGACGGCTAATTAGGTATTAATTAAACAGCCTTAAAATAAAATATTGAAAAGAAATATTATTCCAACAAATTTAACGTGGTGATATGACTATGCAGTTGAAAACGACGTTAACCCCCCCCCCCAAAAAAATAAATAATAATAAGGTAACGTAATTGACTAAGATAAAAAAATAGAGATAAAATTCCAACTGCTTGCATACCGACTTCATGAGGTTTCCGATTCCTAGTCCATGTTTCCATGGACTTGGCGTCTCACAGCTGAGCTTGGCTGGTAGAGGCTTGCTTTCGCCAAGAGCTGTTAAGGCGGTAGCAAATAGATAGACTGCATCATACATCAATGCTGATTCAATCTGAAAAAAGGGGTTGAATATTCTTAGGGTAAAAAAAAAACAATCATCATAGTTACATTATAGTGGACCAGTCAGACATGAATAATAATACTCTTTAGTGGAAGGTAACCACCAGGCGAGGTTAATGCTCAAAGCATTTTCTATCACCTAACCTTCAGAGTTTTATTATTATGTGGTCACAAACTCAAACATAATGAGGAAAAATTCATGCACTGGGTGGGATTCAAACCAACGGATCCCTACGCTACCTGGATTACCAGACTAGCGCGTTAACCAACTTGACATTGAACATTTTTTTTTTTTTTTTTTCCTTAAAAAATTAACAATATCATCGTTTTATTTTATTAAACATAAAAAACATTATTGAGAACATCATCATTGGGATGACAACCCAAAACGCTTGTAGCATTGCCTCGTTGAACTGCAAGGCTTATTTATTGCAGCAAATAATTTCTCGATCTTGGGTCTCCAGTCTTTTTTACAATAAATCTTTTCAATTCTTCTAGCCATTTTTTGTTATATTTCCGCCAATAATAGTTGAATATTGATTTGGGTAAAATAATGGTCAACCATCAATTTTCGTTATAAACAAATCAAACATCTTTTAGAAATTCTTGAGCCATTTTTTGTGATAAAAAAAAAATTGATAAGGTAAATTTAATATTAATGTAGTGTTGAATGATTAGCAGAATGGAATTTAATTAGAGTGGGGATTTATTACTTTAGATACCAACCAGTTCATAAATTTTTCTTTGTATAGGTATTTGATTTTCTTGGATAATAATTCATTTACAAACAAAAACAAATGCTGATGGAAACTATTACATGTAAATACTATTTTGGGCAGTATAACTAAGGTTTTTCTTTATTAATTTGATTATAACCTTTACAGTTTCAGCTTTCACGCCAAGTGATCTACCCCACTCGTTCTCTTCATACATCCATCCACTCATGATACTTCGTATGACAGGAGATTGAGGATTAATCATTCTGACTGTTGTAATGTTCGCGTAACCTGGATTGAAATCACCAAAATCCACTGTATGAGAGTTCTGTAATAATAGAGAAATTTGATTAGTGAACGTACTACAACTGGGAAATTGGTGTTCAAGCTATGAATGCATAGTAACTTAATTGCACTTGACCAACAATAATCTTTAATTGAAAAAGTCAATCCAAGGAAACAAAAAATCTTATTTACTGAACAATTTTGTACCCTGAGAAACAATACATATTTCACTCACCAGATTTGTGAGAATGTAGTTCTGGTAGTCTCCCATCAAATGAACCTCCTTTGCTTGTTTTAGAATGGGAACAATCTTATCCAATGCACAGTCGAGTACAATGAAGGATTCAGATGAGTTTTTAATTTCCTTCAGCAATGGTCTGAAAGTAAATGTGTTGTTACTTTAAGGACGCAAAGAAGTCCTCAAGACCCAAGTCGTAGCAATCATAGCTCTACATCTATAAATTAATTTTATATTATAATTTAAGATAAATCAGAAGCTAGCATAAAGTTACACACAAAATTTTCTTCAAATTTCAAGAAAACTCTATTTAAGGTAAGTCCGCCACCTTACC